>JASSUY010038377.1:0-30077 GCA_032466535.1 Forpus xanthops | reverse complement strand
GTGTCCCTGCCCATGGCAGGGAGGTTGGAACTAGATGATCTTAAGGTCCTTTCCAACCCTAACTATTCTGTGATTCTGTGATTGTGTGTTCTGTTTCCCACTCTTAGAGCATGCCAGTAAGATGTCTCCAAGATTTCCTCACTCAGGCTTAGGAAACTATTTATTGGCTTCTGTCTAGGCTTACCTGTACTACAGAAACACAAAAAACAGAAAATGAGAAGTGTGCTTGCTATTGGTGGACTTGCAGTGCTCCATGCCTGTACATGTACATGCTTTCCAAAGGGACTGAATGCAAATCTATTGCCTTCTGGTTGCCAGCCTGCAGGTACAGCATTGACTGCTGAGGAAAGGTTGTACGCGGTTCATCTTACAGATTTTTAGGAAGATAGGGCTTTAGGGTGACCTTAAGGTCATGTATAATTACTGGTGTAGACACAGAGAATGCCTTATAAAGACAACATAATATGCTGATGGATATGGCTTGATTTGGATTTTTTTTTTTTCACAATCACTGTGTTCTTAAATCTTAATGAAAAAAGCACGAAAGGATTATAAATAGTGGACACTGAAGAGAACTGCTTTTTAAATTCAGTTAAGAACCCTCCTGAGTCTAGCAAAGACAAAAAAAAACATTGCTAGTGTTCTACACCGATTTTACCCTCTGGGTTTTTATGTTTATTTTGTTTCTTTGGCTAAACCTTTGGAGTAAAAATGAAGATGAGAATCTTGGAAGGAACTTTGAAAACAAGAAATGCACTCCACCCTTATTACAACATTATTCTTATTTAGTCAAACATTTTTCCCTTTGCAAATGATCTGATATAGGCACACATACAGATAAGGCATAAAAGACCTACATCAGCCACATCTTTTTAGATAAAAAAATGAACTGGAAGGGGGAAAATGTGTGAATGAATGAGAAAAGGCAAGGAATGTAAATAAATATAGGAAAGTAATATACCTTCAGTGAATAAAACTAGTATCACGTTTGAGTTCCTTGAGTCCATGGAGAAGAATTTTGATTGATTTAAAAATCACATGGGCTTCATGGTGGCTTCCCTTTGTGAGATGATAGTAGGGCTCATGTAACTAAGCATATGAAGAAGGGAGAAAGCATATGGAGAAGAGAGAAAGGATATGAAGATGGGAGGGGAAAAAAAAGAGTACATAGCTATAGCAAAGCAAAAGTCACGAGTACAACTTTAACTTTCTGAGATGCTTAAGCCAGGTAAAAGTGTAAAAAAACCTTTGCAGTCATTTCAGGAAGATATCAAAGATGTGGCCTTCCCTGTGTTTATATCTGGATTTTATTGCTGGAATAGTGTGCTCTTCACTCAAGGTTAATGATTTACGTTCCAAGTTTCTTTCTTAGAGCTAGACTGCTTGCTAGAGTGGCCCCTTGGGGCAGCAGGATTTTCAACAGAAAGTGATCACATGCATCACCAGTCTGCTGAAGTCTACAGAATTGTCTTTGCTGACCTACTGACAGAGGCACTTAGTGCACACTTTCTCCAAGAATTTCCAGAGCTTTAAACAGGGACCATTACATTTCCTAACATGCTTTATATCTCCCAGTAGTTTTCTTCAAAACCTGATTTAATGTAATCTAGTCCTAGGTCAATGTATAATTTACATTTATTTTTAGTTCTTACGCTATAAACTGTTTCATGGTCATTAAGCCCTGTTAAAGAAGAGCCCACTAAACCAGTGGTGTTTCCAAAGACTGCTTTGTCTACTATGTGCAGTAACCACCTGTGCAGTAGAGTTCTCTCATGAAGCACAGGCTCTGCCAATATCTCCCAGAGCAGCCTGTTAAAAACTAACTTTGAAGTAAGCCCTGATTTGAGTGCAGGAGCTAGCACCAGATGACCAACAGAAGTCCTTTCCAATCTAAATGTGACTATGATTCCATATTCCATTACCAATATTGCTGCACAATATTGATGCAGCAGTGGAGAAGGGCAAGGGGATAGACATTGCCTATTTATAATCAAAATACATTGAGTCACTTCAAAGACATGGATGTTTAATGATGACAAACTCATTTCTGTAGGAAATACAGAAACTGCAAATTTTATATTTTAAAACAGATTTTTAAAACAATCTTATTTCCTTTTTCTAAAAAAAAATCATTAAAAACAGTACTGTAGAACTTTGCTTATCAAGAATTACTAGTTTTTGCATCTTTTAAGTCAGTAATTCTCTTTTTTAACTTTAACACTTACCATGATAGATTTCTTTACTGTACAAATAGCTAACCATAATCAGGTTTGAAATGAGCCTGGTTTATGGATCTTTTTGTTTTGTGTCTTTATGAGAATGAGCGCATGTATCACAACTAAATAAGGTCCTACACCAATTGTAAGTGAAGCTATGGTATTGAGAAAATTCCAGTTTCCCACCAAATTATAATATTTGTATTTGCAAGTTTATATATTTATAATTTATTATATATACATGACATTAATGACCTGTGAGCAAGGCTAGAAACCACTGGTTTAGATTATCAATAGTACAACACACTTGTCAGGAGCTAAAACTTTCACCTAGCGAAGGAAATCAGTGCCTCATAAAGTTCAGTAGCCATATCAGCAATGTTAATTATCGTTCTTATGTACTGTACAGTCAGAAGTGGTGCCTCTAGAACAGCAAAAATGCAGGCGCAGGGTGAAAAGTGAAGGATTAATGAATGCTCCATCCCTGGCAGTGTTCAGGGTGTCCTGGGTTCAGCAGTAGCAGTCATTTTTCTCCTGCTTGGTAGCTGGTGCAGCGCTGTGTTTCTGACTTTTGGCCTGGGAACTGCACTGATAACACCAGTGTTTTCAAGTTACTGCTTGGTAATGTTTCGGTCTGACCAAGGACTTTCTGAGTCTCATGCTCTGCCAGGGAGGAGGGCAAGCTGGGAGGAAGCAGAGACAGGGCACCTGACCCAAACTAACCAAAGAGGTATTCCATACCACAGCACATCATGCCCACTATATAAACTGGGGACAGTTACCTGGAAGAGTTAAATTGGCCCTTGGCAGGTGGTGAGCGGTTGTGTTCTCTTCCCTGGTTACTTCCTTACTCTAGTTTTCCTGCCTTAGCTAGCTTTTTCAAACCTCTTCCCCCAATTCGATGATCATTACAAGTTGACATAGTTTCTCCTTGTCCCATTCAAGCTAGCCTCTACAATCTCCCAAGTATTTATTGTGCTTAAATTCATGCTTATTTGTCATGTTAAGGTAAGTACATGACATCTGTGCAGGTCTAGAATAATTCCATTGTATTCCTTTAGCTACAGTCCATAAAGTCATACAATTATCTCTAATAAGTGATAATACAACACTTAGTTTGTTGCTGAATCTTCGCCATTCCATTACACATCACAATGTCATTTAAAATAAGGAATTCAGTAGATTTTCACCAACAGGGAAAGCAGAGGAGGGCCAAATAAAGAGCTAGGACAAATAGATTCTCCTGTAAATGTTCAGTGATGTAGGCAACTGTCCTCAAATTCAGGTACAGTTCACCTGTTGTTTTCCTGCATCCTTCTGGTATCCAGAAATTGCAAAGCCATGCACTGGATTTCTGAGGTGTCCTAAAATGACAGAGAACATCTGAAGTGGTGCTGTTCTACAGGCACCACAGGTCAAATAATTTCCAGATCCAGCTTTCAATCATTCTGAGTCAACCAGAAATCTGTTCTTCTAAACAGTAGACATGGCTACACAAATCTTAAATAACAGAGTATGAGTCTCTGATGAGGTTTCTTCTTTCATGATACTGCTGCATGGATCTGTTTAAGTCCATTTCAGTATCTATTTTCTATAGATTTTATTAAAAATACCTGTTCACCTGGGCATTCCCTCAATTTTAAAATGTGTGTCCTTCCAAGTGTCAATTTGATAGTTAACCGGCATCAGTGACAGTTCAAATGCATCCTCTCATTTCCAAGATGTTGCTTCAGAGCACTTAACAAAAATAATCATCTGGGTTTGAGAAACAAAGGTCTTCATCACTAAGTATTTAGAAGGAGAAGAATTTATTCAGCTGAGCTCTTTATTTTGCAATTCTCCTACATCACAATGATAGTGAATCACCTCTGTCATACAGCCATACAATCCTTACTGACTTCTAGTGTATTGTTACACACGTTATACACACGTACATGATGCAGAAAATGAAATTACTGATTTGGAAAACCTTCTGTTCTATGGCATTTAGTCAACCTTGCTTAGGAATAGAAAATAAGGTCCCATCAAAAATTTCATGATCTTCAGTTTATTTCTCTTGCCAAATTTTCGGCTGCTCAAGTGTTCACTTTCCATGGTTGCAAGACAATGCATTCCTCGAACATCTCCAGGGTTTCCAGCATATAATGACCCCAGGACAATGCACTGTTCTCCATTCCCCAAACCTGTGAATTTCTAAGTTTGTGCTTTTCACCCCATACTGAGATCAAATTTAATCTCAAAATAGCAAAAATTCTCCATGACACAGAATGACTGTTTCCACTAGTTTACAGCAAAATAACAACTTCCCAGAATTACGTTGTCTAACTGTTCCTTTTTTGATGATGACATTTATCCAATTTGAATGCTAAAAATGTTCTTCTCTGGTGTTCTGCAAGACATTTTATTTCTTACAAAAATGCAGCTTTAAAAACATAAGTGAATTTACCTAAATTACACTTAACTGCCAGTTGGAAGCCATCCAAATGGTGAAACAGTCAGTGCAAATTCATTTTCAGGGTAATAGTTTCGGTCTCTAGATTTGTCTCTAACTGCATAAATTTAGAGTGAATATAAATGTACGTAGGACGGGATTAATATTCTCATATACCAAAAGTTCTCCAAGGTTGAACACTTGATAAATAAGCCTGTCACAATCTTTGCCATTTTGGTATAGTAGCACCCAAAACACATAACTGTATCTTCAGATGCTGTTATTTTGAAAAGGTTCCATTAATCTTTTAGCTCTTTTTTTTTACTGCTTTTTCTTTGCTTTTATGGAGTCTTACTGTTAGGAAAACTAGAGGGCTTTTTTCATAATGTGAAGAGTCCTTGCCAAAAACAAAATCATAAAACTAGATCTGTGAGCCTTGTGACAGAGTTGGGAATATCTTCATATTGCTTGTAGATGTTCTTGAAGAGCCGTTACTTCTATTTCCCCATATCCATGTGTCTTCCCCTGGGCACCTGAAATCTCAGGTGAAATTCTTACTGCTATTCGCTTCTGCCATCAGCCTAACCTCATTTTTATTAAAGAGGGGATATAGCTTTAGCTTTCAACATTTCTTTCCTCATTTCTTCCTCCTTTTTGAAAGGATGCAGGCAAAACTGGACACAAAACTGTATTGGCGCTTATCCTGTATGTAGTTCCTGTAGAATATTTCTATACCTTCTGATATCTTTGCCTCTTCACTAAATAATATATCCATTTTCAGTTGGATTTGCCGACACCATCTTTATGATCAAACACAGCATCATGGTAAAAAAAATGCTCATTCTGTAAAGATAGATAGAGAAAATGTAAGACTTGCTGCCTTTCTTTCCTTCTCAGACATGTTCCTACATGCACTCTTAATATTGGAGGAAAAGCTGGAAAAGACAGGGTAAAACCCTTAACAAGGGACCAAAGAAGATGAGATGCCTTAATTTGAGGACACTAAAACTGTTTATATCCCACCAGTATAAGCAAACATCCCTTGCTTCACTTAGATGTGGGAGAGCATTGTCTGCCTTTCTGATTCACAGTTACATCCATAACAAGGAAATCACGCCTCCAGCCACCAATTAAATTATGCATTCTTGTGAAATAATTTTTTATTTATATAAAAAGAACACGTGTAATTTATTTTTTTTAATAAGTCAAGTCTCCTGAGAAAATTTGGCAGGGAAATGTTATTCTAATATTTTGGCTGTCTTTGCAAGATCATCTTGATAATTTAAAATGTCATAGGATGCTTGCAGGAACAATAGACCAGATTCCTGAGCTGCTGTAAATTGGCACGACTCTACAAACATCAAAGAAGCAATGCCAGTTTACACCAGCCCATCAATGTTCACAAATTAAATGGAGGCTTTGTGGTTTACTACATGTCAGAAAACTTGTAGTGTGACTCAAGCCTCATAAGCTATGCTGTAAAACTATTTGATTTTTAATAGATTGGCAAAAGCAAACTTTCTCATCAAAATACTGACCTCAAATAGCTCTTTAATGTCAGAATTAAAATCTGCTTCTTTAATGCTTCAAAGAAGGAGTGTGCAAAAGAGGCTAATGACTGGATACCACAAAGCACAGGCCAGATCTGTTCCAAACGCATGTGCACGCTATATGAAAATGCAATGCTTTTCAACACCTTAAACATGAGTATGTACTTTAAAATTATCCTGGTTAAAGTTTAACAGAAGTTTTATTCTGAAACAGTTCCCTCCCTACTGATATTAAAGCATTCCCTTAAGATGTACATTTTAGGTTTCAGAGCAAAGATTCCATCATTCTTTTCCAAGAACATATGTACACTAATTGGCAATAGCAACATTTTAAGTTGTTCCAAATTTTAGTTTGAATTCCTTTCAGCTCAAAGAAAATGAACAGCTTTTGAAAGTAGTACGTGTACACGCATAGCTCAATATATTATTTATGTATTCTAAAATAAAAATTACAATGATGAACTGTGAAGAGTGAGCTATTCTACTGTTAATTACATATGAAATGCACAATACTTTTATACAAGAACAGAAAAAAACTTTCAGTGAAGAATCCAAAATCACTTAACAAACATCCTGTAAGCCTCAAAACACTCCTCTGGGCCTCAAAACTCTCCACTGAGACAATTGCATATGATTAAAAGCATTGATGGATCATTCAGACATATTAAATACTTTCCTATATTAAGCCATGTTAGGAATAGAACCAGCAACAAATAGTTCATAGTATTTCCAATAGCAAAGAAGGAGTAGAAGTAAGGGAGTAGAAGGACAGAAAGAACACAATGGGTGGTGACAGAAAAGTAAAGATGTGGGTTAGAACAGAGAGCACAGCAGTTCTGTTCATGGCAACAGAGCAGAAAAGAGGTCCACACAGAGAAGGTCTGTCCGCAGGGCAAACCAGCTCCTCATAGCCTACAGCTGCTTGTGCCCAGGAGCATCTCATGTTATGAGAATCTCCAATCTTCCTAATTCTTAAAAAAAAAAAAAAAAAAAAACCCAAAAAAAACCCAAAACAAAACAAAAACAAAAAAAAAAAAAACAACAAAAAACAAACAGAGAAATCTTGAGTTCATTTTGCTTGTATTTCCCCCTCCCCAGCTTAACAGGTCCAGGCCTTATGACTGACAGTCTTTTCTCACTTTCCTTTGCACACTTTGACTGGTGACTGATAACAATCACAGATCCTCTGCAGACCACTTGCAGCTAGCTTAGCTGAAAGCTTCACCTGGGTTGGGGTGGTTATTTTTGCCGTTTTCTTTATTACAGAAACAAAATCCCGGCTTCTGCTCCAGTAGAGATTTCAAAAACATGAATTGCACGTGCCAGAAATCCATCTGTCTCAAATGTTAAGGGTAGAAAAGTAGTCATATCTGGTGAAACACAAAGCACGGCAGCCCAAATCAAGAATCCTGGAACACCTTAAATATGTTAGCAGTCCTTTTCCATCGTTGCTAGATTGAACAAGATAAGGATGCTATTAAATGTTCATTTCTTTCAGCATATGTATTATGATAGAAAGCTGTGTAGAAGTTGCTTTTGTCTTAATCCGTCATATGTTGGCTTCCACAAAAGTTTCAAGACCAGCCAACTAAAGAGACTGCTACTATGATAGGCTATAGTATGCTCTGTAATAAACTAGTCAGAAGACTTTCCAAGTGTACATTTTCATTAACCCTGATATAAGCAAAGAAAGTAAAATCTGTTCCTCATCCCTATTCCTGTCTACAAGAGGTAGAAAATCACACCCGTAAATTTATTGCAGAATGGAAGTCACACTCCATAGCTCTAGTTACAGTGCTCTCTAAAATCAATAGAAATTTTGTTGATAGAGTACTCACAAAACCAGCAGTCTGTTTGTCATTAAAGTCAAAGCCAAAAACTGAAGAGATAAGAGGTAGTAAAGTAGGTAAGAGGCTGCTGAAGAAACAGTGCTAGGCAAAGCCACAGAGTCTGCCACAATGCAGTGAACAGTGTACATAACACATTTTCATGTGGGTCAGACAGAAGCAGGTAGTTATTTTTCTTTCTTAAAGCAACTGCCCCCCAAAAGTGCCAAAGAACTGTCAAAGCTAGTAGCTGTAGTAATGAGCCCTAGTAGAAAACTGTCACATTTGCAGGCAGTAATACAAAAAGTCTGTATAGAAAAAATTTCCTTATAATTATGACCAAAAAAATAGTCTACCATAGCAATTTGTGCCACTGCAAATACTATTTTTCCTTATAAATAATTCTTTCTTATGTTTTGCTTTAAAATATATATAAGCAGGGAAAGAAAAGGGCAAGAAAAGCTGTTAGCTTTCAGTTCAATAACAAGTAGTTCCTTACAGACTAATGAACAAGGACAACAAAAATCTGGCCCATTATTCACAGCCACTGCAGCTAAAAAATATCTGCCAGCTCTACCAAGAATATTTAGGCTAAGATACATTCATACTGCATGGGGCTCTCAAAGTACAGGTATTACTAAAAGATATATATCTCCTGTTGGAATATACAAAACTATTTGAATTAATTGTATCCAACAAGACTTTGCAATAAATTAGTAACACATTTTAAACACTATTTAAGCTGTTCTTTCTTCCCTTGGAGGAAACTCATTGTATTTAACTGTGAAAAACGAGTGAGATGCCAAGAATGAGGGTGATTTATGGATTTACAATAAAAGTCAAACATTCCTCTGCATCTTGAATGAAGAAATAATGCATGAGTACTGAGAATATATTCCAGAGATACCATTCAACTTGGTCTAAATGTGGAAGACACTTGTTAGTGGATACCTGTTCAACACAGAGTGCTCTACAGAACTCTGGACTTAAATACTGTAATAGTTGTATTTCTTTTAGAATTCTTTTGTTTTATCTAAAATAGCAAAAGCATCAGGAAAATGTCCTATGCAGCTCTACACCATCTCAGGCAGTGGAAGGAGCATCAGGTCTGGCTGGATCACTTGACCTCTAGCGCTACTTTAATACAAAATAAAATGATCATAATTGAAAACACCATTTGGCAGGTTGCTATAAAATATGTATTGGACTATTGCCTTAGACCCATGTTTCATTTAATGGTCTTGTTCATGGATTCTGGTTTCTATTACATTTTCATTTATTGACTGCAAACCAAATATGAGTTGCAACACTTTCTGCAGGATCTTGTTCAACGCTTTCATTCAGCAAGACTGAAAGCAGCTATACTGAGGGCCTTCCAGCCTATCAGTGTTTTGTAACCTGCGGGACAATGAGAGACACTGCTCACCACCTGCTCTCATGGCAGGGACTGGGAGATGGTAACGAGCATTGCACTGCTGGGCCATGCTCAACCTGACTTCTCCCAGGCTCCTCTCCATGGAGAAGATGGGACTGGCCTCAGCAGCAGATGCAATGCTGTTATCAGCTTCTTGTTATGTGACTTCCGTGCTTGGCCACCATGTGGCTATGTACTTGGGGAACCTTCCTGTCCAACAGATAGAAGGAGTGAGGTTGTGTAAGTTGGGATGTTCTCACACCTGAATCTCTGTCCGTGACATCTACACATTATATAACTCTTCTGTTCATTAACAAATTTTTGCCTCTCTCGCCTTCAACAGTTTACAGTGAAACCCATTTTACTTTCAGGTAATTCCATAGACATTAGCCAATTTAATAGATTTTGTATAGTCTTGGCTAAATATGTTCACCATAATCTATGAAATGAGTGGTAGTCAATAGAAGCAAGGAGCTCTTTGCTCTATTCTTTAGTTTTCTGAAGAAATGTTAGACCTATTTTAAAAGCTATGTGAGTGTGGAGAAAGCTGAGGAAGACATATGATAACATTAGCTCCAGGATGACCACCTTAACAGCTCCTTTCTGAGAAAGTTCATATCAAATTTAAGAAAACACAACCCATTCTAATCTATTGTTAATCCTAAACAAAAGCAACAGTGATGTGCTGTTATAAGACTGTAAATACAGCAGCTACCCAGGAAGGAAAGAGGACCTGGGGGATTGAGTTCTGGTGGTACACCTGGTGTCCATGTCTCTTCTTTCTCCTGTTCTTTGGCCTTTGTGAAGCAACCACATCTACACAAGCTGATAGCTTTCCTAGGCTGCCTGTAGTGGGAAATCTGTTAACGCTGAGGTTCTGTTTATAAATTGCTATAGATCATCTGAGTACACCCCAGCTTTTTTATTACAGTTCTTCGGTTTTAAAGAAACTACCATCTTAAATTGGTAATATGAGGAAGGCAATAAAATCCATAATGGTTGCCAGAATACTATCTACCTAAATCCACTGACACTGGGGTGCAGGCTTTTGATCTCCAGGGAACCACTTCAGACTGGAGAGGTAAGAGACAGTGGATGTTGCATACAACCTGATTTTCCAAAGTAGATGATGCGCTTCAATTGTGTGTCATTATCACCTTATTAGAAGGTAGACTAGAAGAACAGATGATTCTTGCTCCAATCTTATTTTTGAAGAGCAGGAATCATTCGGAACAGTTCATAAATCATCAGTGGCATTTCTTTCTAGCTTGCCCATTTTTTTATCCAGTGTAATTAATATACTCAGTAACCAACCACCTCTCCGAGTGTGTTTTTTCTTCATTGATTTTCTTTTTTTTTTATGGTTATTTTACTTTGACCGTAGTGATCAGAATTACTTAACGGCACAACAGCCAAGACAAAGCACAGGTCATGCACCTGTGCTGTGAGTACAGATGCATTTATCCTGGCAAATTTTGCATGAAGAGCACTACAAAATATATTGTAGAGCTGCTCTGGCTTCTGCCTTGGAGGAGGCGGAGTTCGACGCTTCCAGAAAGACATTTTGCAGCATACCATGGTTTACCTGCTCCTGAATCTGAACTAGGATTGCATTAACCTTGTTTTGTTCTATGTGGGTTTATTTGATCAGGTCCACTTCTGATTTAACATCTTGAGGTATTTCCACCCCACCTTGATTTTCCAGCCATGAGTCTGTTATCCTTAAATTAGGTCTGTGCATCCACCAATACATCTTGATCCATCTTAGGCACATTACTGCATTTTTGTTGAATTAGCCAGTATATCTGATACAGACAGCATACTATTGTTAAACCTGTATTTTTTTCTTGCTGGACATGATAGGGAGAATACCTGAAGTGGCATAGTAGTTTGAACAGAAGCTGCTTATATTAAGATGGTCCCTCACAAAAATTTGAAAATGTTAGAAATCCAACTTGACTTTATATTGTTTTATCCATTTCTGTCTTACAGTTACACCTATTTTAACCTAGTTCTAGAAGACATTGATTATGATTTGCTGTATTATAGAACCATGGTCTCAGTTTTACCAACTTGCTTCTCCTAGCAATTTCCTTCCCTTGAAAGTCTCCAAGCAGTAGTAAAAAGCAATTTATGTTTTGCAAAAATCCTTGAAAGTATGGGATATTTCTGTATCATGTGCCAGCTCATCAGCTGCTGTAAATCCATTAAAACCAAGGGAGCTGGTTCACAGCTTACTACCAATGAGGATTTGACTCTGTGTATCATACCCTTTCACAAACCAGCACTGTTCCAGTTCTCTTTCTGTTAGACATTTCTGTCAAGGGAGCAATAATATCAAAACCTATTATCTACATTCAGGCAAAAAAATCTATTACAGAACTGGAAACAACTCAACGGTTTAAATAACCAAAGGATCTGTAATGTTTTCCAGAAAGTAAAATATGTCATTAATTCAGTGCAATGAAACTCCTCACAGTGATTAAGATTAAATTAAGCTGACTCTTAATGACATATTAGCTGCTTTTTTTTTAAGGAGCTGTTGGATTATTCTCATTTTTATCCACAATGGTGTCTCTTAAGGACAAAGACATGTTTTTGCAGATGCCCTACCCCAGCAACTTCATACTGATTGTGAGATGTGTAAATATGATCCCTGTCAATAAAAAGACTAATACAGAATTAAGTGGTTTATTCCTTGTACTACCGAAACTGTATGCACTTTTTTTTTTTTTGCTGTTTTAAAGCCTTATGGTGTGCATCTTCTTGAAAATTTCTGTATTCGGCCACGAACTGCAAATGTTCCTTTTGTTCTTTTATCTATGAGGCACAACAGACAAGCTAAAGACCAGTGAAGAGCAATTAAGAAGGGGGAGAGAAGGGGGAGAACCAGCAAGAGACATGCGCAAGAGAAGGGAGTGAAAAGTTCAGCCTTAAAAGTCTTTAGAAAGGTCACTGAGGAAGACTCTTTACTTCATCCCGAGACCACCAGGAGGCAGTGCGCATGCAGGAGGGGCTTGTGGAACTCAATATAAACCAAGAGTGTGCGTTAAGAGGTGTGTGTATGAGGAGCAGTGACTCCCCGCGCACCCAGCGCTGTTTGGTTATCTGTATTCAATAAAATTAAAAAGCTGCAAAGTGAGTCATTTATCACACTGTTAAATGCTTTGATATTTTTGCAAACATTTGTTACCTCTGAATTTCCTGGAATGTAAATGCTTAAGAACAATTACAAGATCCTGTTAATGTAAATTTCTTCATCCAAAGGACTGATGCACACTTTCTTTAATTAGGCCTTTTTATTTTTTTGCCCTTAAGAATACTTAGTAATAGTTGTTAAAAATCTCTTCATCTATGAAATAGATTTTATCAGAGCTGTGAGATATATCCTAACATGTTTCATGCGACAATGAGATATATAATAATGGGGTTAATAAATGGCATGAGCACTTAATGGATTGTTTATGATGGAGAGGGTGCAAATTTACTTGTAAATTACCCAATTTGTTTCTTGTCTTCTATAAAATGTCTTTTTTTTTTTTTATGCTGTGTAGCACGCATATAATATGGGTGTCTGGTGACTCTATTACTTTTAGCATCTCAGCATTCATTATCCCATCAGCTTTCTCATTAGCTGTGCACACACCTACAAAACACAACAATTCTAACTGTGATGGGCCATTAAAGGTTTGAATGGTTGATTATGTTCCCAGGATTGTTAAAATCAATAGAACCAGCTATTCAGGTTAATGGGGATAACTAACATCATTAAAATCAGTGGCAGATGAGCCAGTATTATTGTTCCCAGCACATGTATTCAGATAGGAGTATCTAATAATTTAAAAACAGGACTGCCACTATTGCTTTGCCCAGAATATTCTGTAAATCCATGTAGTATTATTTGATTTATTGGTAAGCTGTGACTTTTATAATGATCTTTTCTACAATCATTTCAGCTTTCTGCTGTGAAGCAAAACAGTTTTCTTAAAATCACAGTACTGTGTGCTACTCCAAGCATTGTTTTATTTAAATGTTATTTGGGCCTTGAAAGTACCATGCCTCCCCCTTTTATTTTGAAAGTAATGGAGCACAAAGATTTGCTCTGGAGAGTTCTAGTGCTGTACCATAGCAGTCAGCTTTTCTACCTGTGACTTTTTCTTAACCAGCATTTTTAACATCATGAATCTTTTTATCTCTCTATTTTAACTTTATAACAATTCTTAGTGTTATAGGGAGAATTACACTGATTTAGACTAAGTCACGGCTTTTAAAAGGCTGTGATTCTACCATTATTGGCTATTCTTATATATACAAAAAATCAGTTCTTCTGTCTGCTGCTTCTCAAAAAAGGGTACTTTTACACAGTCATGTTCGGTAGTTCCTGGTCTGCATCACTGACATCTTTTGGTTTTCTACTGAATATCTGTTCACTTTATACTTTCCCTATCTCACAAGTCAGCACTTTTCATAATTCAGTTTTTTTAGTCTTTGTGTGTTTGCCTTACGGGCAGTGTACAATTTAATGCATTCATCCTACAGTTTGATTTTTTATCTACCAACAGATAACCAACCCACTAGAGTCCTTGGTCCTTTAGAAACCACTTTCCAGCACCTTGAAAAATAGCATTTTATAAATTTGAAGTTCTTGCTGTATTGTGTGCTGAAAAGCATTTTATTAGTTGTTCTTATCAACATTAAAAAGAGGACTCAAATATTGTTGAATTCACAGCCTATTTAGCCAAGCTGATAGCTTTTTTAGGAGCTCTATTGCGTAAAGTCAAATTGGTACTGGCATTGGCTTAATAATATTTCCTAAACCAATATTTAATGGTACTATGAAGAAAACCATATCGAATCACTAGCATAAGACATTTGTGTTTGCGACCTTGCACAAGCTTTCACCAGTTAATATCCATTTCTCTTGAAATCATGAATCATTCTTTATAGACTCAGCAGTTCAATCACTTTTCTTTTATGTTTGTGCCTTTATAAGGATGTCACCTAGTGTAGGAAAAAGTAGTTAGGGCTGTGTTTATTTGTGCCCATGGATCTACTGTTATCCAGGCTCCAAGAGTATCTAGGGAAAAGAACCGTGAAAGCTCTAAAAATAAAAAGAAAAGAAAACAAAAAATCAACTGCTACATGAAACTCCTTTTTTTCTTAAGTTCAGAAACCGTTTGTAAATAAGGTAGCCTCTGTAACCACTTGCAGGTCAAGCAGCTTTCAAACAAAGTTTCCCGTAATGGTTGTCTGCCTTCCTCAGATCTCAGCAAGTAGCTGTATAGGCTCAAGCCTATGTCAAACTTTAAGCTGTAGACTCTCCTCTTCCACGCAATACTCTTCACTTGACAAGACTCAGGTGGTCTCCAGGACGTTAAAAAAAAAAAAAACCAAACTGATCATGGTGTTTAGGAATGGGAGACTAAATGCATTTTAAGGATACTTTTCAAGTTATATCTGCACAGGTCTTCCAGGTCTGGAATGACATCGGCTTGGCATCCAGAAAAAACATAATGCCTATCTGAGCAAATCACATTAATTGGTTACAGTTAGCTTAAGAAAAATAAAATCATCTTCCTTTTACTGAATAGTTCTTAACCTTTGCAAATTAAGAATTGGGAACACAGCACACTTACCTTCCTCCTGCTGAGTAATTTTTCTGTTTATTGGTATTAGCTTTCAAATGACAGTACTAAAGAGCTGTAATAATCTGTACTGAAGACACTTAGCAAAAGGCTCATTAACAGCTGAGATGAGCTGTAAAAGAAACACATAAAATGTCAAGCTAATTTAAAAAACCAAACTACACCATGGAACAGGCAATTAAACAATAACACTTTCATAGCACAGGATGTTCTGAAAATTAACACAGCAGAGATACACACAGCTGTCATTAGGAATCTAGCTCAGCTCCCACAATGCGTAATAGGAGTCAGTCCTGCAAATGTAAGAGAAATATGCAGATCCAGAAAGCTCAGTAACAAAGACCCATGCTTCAGGTTTACCATATAGAATGTGCAAAAGGGCACTTAGTTTCAATGATACACAATATAGATACCAACCTATGTTTTCCTGTGATGGGCCATCTCAACACACATGTAATAGTAGAGCAGGGATGGCTGTAAGCCACTGAGATATTACTGCCAGCTTGGTGGGGAAGCCTGTGACATAGCAGAGGTGGCCAGCAAGCACTCCTTGAGTTGAGCTCATGGAATGAATTTTGACTTAGAAACTTTGCATATGCTCAGATTTCAAACACCTACTGAGGCAGCTCTAATGTAAATACCTATATTCCCTATTCAAACAATGGAGACCCTCAGCTGGGTGGCCCTGTTCCTGCTAAAGTTTTGATAAATAGTTAAAATGGATGCTGCATCACAGGTTTTTCACTTACAGCCTTTGGACTACCCATTATAAAAATTTAATTATTTTCCAAAGAACCAGAAGCATCACAGAAAAACTGTGAACTACATAATCACTGAAAAAGGAGAATTGAAATTGTTGATTTTTAGTCTTCACGATTTGCTTACTAGCTCACATTCTACACCCAAGTTACCTTTCTGTTTCTGTGTATATAATCATTTGTCATGGGAATTTTTTGATAACCATAGAATCTCTGTAGTTCAGAATGCTTCTATCTTATTTCATTACTGAATCTGCTCATATGGGTGAACTGTCTCACAGATGATCTGAAGAATTATTTGAATAGTCGCAAAGTCTTTTGAAAATGTAAAGGTTTCAAAAAATACAGCTCATGCTCCTGAAGTTCAACCAAAAGCGTGGGTACCAGTCTGGTATTTTTCATAGACTTCTGTTACTTCTTCAGCCCTAATGCACTTAAAGAGAATGTTTATGCACAGGGATCTGGACAAGTTGGATCAATGGGCCAATGGTATGAGGTTCAACAAGGCTCAGTGCCATATGCTGCATTTGGGCCACAATAACCCCATGCAATGCTACAGACTTGAGGAAGAGTGGCTTGAAAGCTGCTCAGCCAAAAAGGGCCTGGGTGTGTTGGCTAACAGCCACCTGAACCTAAATCATCTTGTGTCCAGGTAGCCAAGGTCAACAGCATCCTAGCCTAGAAATAGTGCTGCCAGCTGTGCCAGGCAGTGATCATTGCCCTGTTCTCAGCACTGGTGAGGCCACACCTCTAATACTGCGTCCAGTTTTGGGCCCCTCACTACAAAAGAGGTATTGAGGTGCTGGAGGTGGTCCAGATAAAGGCAACAAAGCTGCTGAAGGGCCTGGAGAATGAGTCTTATGAGGAGCAGCTGAAGGAACTGAGGTTGCTTAGTCTGCAGAAGAGAAGGCTTTCTGTCAACAAAAGATCATTAATGTGCTGCTGGAATATTAAAAAGTATGCAATTAGGTTTCCCTGTGGTTCCATGAATAATCAAATTTTGAAAATGTAGTAGGTATATTACGGTTTTCATGGTTTGTCACTATTTGTAGGTTGTTTTGGGTTTTATTTCAAACATTTCTTTGCTCAGGAAAAGCAACTACTTTGGAACAATAGTTTGTTGGGTTTTTGGTTTTCTTTATTTTTTTTCAATTTCTGTTTGAGAAAGCTGTAATTAAAACATAAAAGCAATATTGAAACTTCTTTGTCCATGGGTCATGCCTGCACTTCAAGCAAACTTTGTCACTCTTCAACTTACATTGATATCAAGGAGCTAAAATGTCACGAAGTTAAAACTATTTTCTAAAGTCACTTGAGGCAAACTAACAGAAGATGTGATCTCACTCTGTAGACATCAATAAAAATTTCTACTGAATATAACAAAGAAGACAGAGAGATCAGACAATGAAGAATGGATGACAGAAGAAAAGTCCAGCAAAAGAAATCAGTTTTAAAAGTAGAATAGAAGTAGGAGCATGGAAGTGGACCACCAAGGATAATAAAGGAGTTCACCTCCTATGTTACTTCTAGTCATATTGATTCCACACAACTGGTAAGCAATCAGGTAGTTATGGCAGTTCTTTATGTACATTTCTATTCACATCCTAGATATCTGCAGTCACTTAATACAGAAGTGGTGGCGGAAAGTAGAAAAGAACATTATCATTACTAAAAAAAAACAAAACAGGCCTCTGAAGGCACGTTCCTTTTTTTGTTTAAGTATGGATTGGACATTTTTGGAAAGCCAAAATTCTAAACCAAGGAAAACAATAATGATATGTCAGCTGTTCTAAGAAAAATGATTCTGACAAAAAAAAGTTTCTGTCATGGAAAATAGTCTTGAAACCAGATTCTGTTGTTAGATTTATTAAGGGGTTTGGGTTTTTTACTTCTTTCTTTAACAGCAATGTCGAAACTCAATTCCAACATTCAAATTGCAAAAATGTCATACAAAAATAAATATTGGTGCTGCTGAAGGAAGATGTTTTTGAAATAGTTGTATGGCCCAGGCAGACAAAAGCTCATCTTGAGCCTATTCTTAAGCGTTTGAAACACATGGAATGCATTTGAGATTTCTTCATAAAGTGCCACCAGCACATTAAGTTCACTCCAACTTTGAGGCGACCCCAAAAGCTTTTCTTTTTTATGAGCTTCCTGACAGTTAAAATATGTTCTAACACACATGCATTTAATGTATATGAAACTGGTTTTATATATTGAAGCATGTTTTTGCCTTAATTCTTCTGGTATTCTAAGGCACACTTCTGAAGTTCTTAGTATTAGAGAAAAGATGCCTTGGTGGTATACAAAGTTTGTTTTATTTATCAATTTGTTGTCTACCTTCACAGGAAAAATAATATAGTAATCTCCTTGAGGTGCCACATGGCAATTCCCAAGTCTTGTCTTCATTTTCTACCTCTACCACTGGCTTCAAGTGCAAGACTTGACCAAATATTGAATCCTTTTGCTTTGTATAATGGGAATATGATTTTTCTGTAACTGCAGGAGTATCCAAAGCAATGAGACAAGATCACATACTTAAAAATAAAACAAATTTTGAAGGCAGCTTGTGGCTTTCTACAGTAGCATCTCTCTCTCCAGTGCTGCTGACAAGTGTTTCTACCCCCAAGAGGACCATTTAGTTGCAGCCTCCTTCTCACTCTCAACCCCTGCTTCAGTTAGTGGCAGTCAGGTGAAAGAGCATTAGGGGTCTATGCTCCTGGGGTTTTATCTGTCTTATCTACTTACCATAGAAGATCCAGGCTGTCATACACACCTTCTTAAGCATTAACTTCTGCCAGTAGTAGATACATAAATGTCTCTATGGCTCTAAGATCTTAAGGTATGGGCATAGCCTCACCATATGTCTGCATGGTAAATAAGGTGCTAGGACTATAAGGCAACTGGAACAGTAGAGAAATAAAATAACAAACTTTATAATCAGACTAATTTAAAGGTCATCTGCAGTGGCAACAAGTAGACTGCAATCCTCATAAAATGAGGGTTGTCTTTATTTTTCCCTTGTGTCTCTCTTTATCACTTGACAAATACAACAATGTTGCTGTGTAATTTTGTTTAATGATTTTCAAAGTAGTATCTAGCACACTGCATCACTGAATGCTCCTCCTCTCTTTTTTGGTTTCTTTTATAAAATAATGTCAAAACATAGATATTGCACTGATGTCTTGTGTTTGAGTATATTGAGATGTGCTTTACTAGTATGCACTTCAGCAGCACTGTTGCACTAACCTCTAAAGTGATCTGAGAAGAAGCAGGTCTTTGGGGTGACGATAGAAGAGAGACATTTAAGCAAAGGAAAATATATACTAATAGGAATAAGCGCATTTCCTACTTCTGTATTTAATAATCTGCCTCTGTTAGAGTCAAATACCAAACTGGGGAACACACTAAAGATCATGCTGGCAAGCAGCGAGTGAATGAATAATATAGAAAATGAACCTCATTTCTGTGATAATTTTTGCACCCTGCAGCTTGCTCTTGCTATCTGACTTTTAAGCTGACTAATTTCTCTAACGTTTACAGGGGAAACTCTGCTTGGCCAGGTCACTGAGGTGACTAAATGTAGCAGCGACACGCAGTGTCAGAGCTATTCATCTGTGTGTACTGGCTAGGAAAAAGGTGACATGCCTCATGCCTCCTATGTTCTGTTTAGGATACTGGACTAATGAATATCTGTGAGGGTTCACCTGAGATATAAGCAGGACTCACTCCACTGGGTTGAAGCAAAGGTAACCTGGTTTGTCTTCCTAGCCCCAACAATAGCTGGCAGCAGAGGCTGAAGGGAGGTTTCAAGAATAGGGCAAGTACATTAAATACTTTTCTAGCCGCTCTCCCATCCTCTCAGTTTGTATTATGTTTCTCGAGGAAGAAGAGCCAAGTGAACTCAGAGGAATGGAGAAATAACTCTTTTCCATGGAGTCGCATGTTCTACTTTGGGGAGGGAAGCAAGAAGAGACAGCAGAAGAAAAGCGTTAGCAGCAGCCATGTGTGGAAGAAAGAAAAGAATGGGAAAGAGTCACAGCGGGGAGCAGGAGCCTGCTGCTTGTGGAAGGAGGCAATGGGACTGTAGTAAGAACAGGCAACAGACGGTTTTAGTTCACTCAGTGACTTTCTTAGTCACAGCAAACTCTGCTCAGGCCCCTCTGGTGCCTAGAGGTTTTCTATTCATCTGCTCCAGGGTCTGGCTGGCTGTTCCCTGGTCTGTTCCCCATCCAGACCAGACCAGAGGGGACTGGTAATTGTTGAGACTCAAAAAGTCACTGAGTGAATTAAAACCAAGCCTGGAAGCAGGGATTTGCTTGCAGAGTGCACAGGGTGAGAGGTAGCTATAAGCACTTATTTTTGTTGCATCGGCCTTAATCGCTTTGAATTTTGCCTACTTTCAAAGCTAATTATCCTATTAGACTTCATAATAAAAAATAGTATCCTATTAGATTTTATGATAAAAAAATGTTTTTTTAGTGGTCATCAATTAGGTTGCCATCAAAAAGTGTGCATAGGTCTAACATGCAGTAATGCATTAAGCAGTATTAACACTGAAATGTAGCCATATATAATGTTCGCTGTACAGTTACACTTGGTAATAAAAGATGTATGTAAAATGCAGCACTAGATTCTGCTCTTGGTTGCACCAGTGAATTTAAACACATCATTAAGTGGATCAGAGGAAAGGTCTATTTATCTTTTTATATCCCAGAAGATTTCCATTGCAATGTAGAAGCCTTGAGTATGCTTGTCTTCTTTCTGATATAGATATCTTAAGGTATATTGAGTCCCTTGCAGCTGTGGACTGTAATTTACACCCTGCTAGAGAATTCTGATGGGAAATCCATCATGGAATATTCCCTTCTAATTCTTCCTCTTTTTAGTGCACCCAGTTTTCTACACCAGCTGCAGTTCTCAAGGTACACTCTCCTGACATGGTCTGACTCGGCTGTACTCTGGGTTCTTCATGTTTGCGACAGCCTAAGCATTTCCAAAGTTTCAGTATTCTTTTTGAAAACTCCAGTAGCTTCAGAATGAATCAGGAATTTTGTTGTCGTAAAGAAAGATTTTTGTTCTCCTTCTCACTTGTAATTTAGTTTCCAACTAAATTATAGCAGAAGTATTTACGTTTAGTGGCTCTTCTATTCTAGATTACTTGTAACAATAACGGTTCTTCCTGGATTGTCCTTTGAGGAAGGTAGGCAACGCATTCTCATTTACCCAAAAAACTTCAGACGTTCTCTGCCTTTTTGCTCTAGGAGGAACTTCCTTCTCTCCCATATGGTTTTATTTGCACACTGAATTTTCTACAGATGTAGCTAATTAAGGCTGTAATCGCTGCCTGGAGTCCTTTGACCTTCTAGGTAGTCTGAGGACTTTAAAGATTTTTAAAATATTTTATGAAATAATGCATCATGAGCAGTGTTCAATATGGATTCAACTCTGGACCTTGAGTTCACATTTAGTTAAGCTATGCCTGTACTGCGCAGCGTGACCTCCCATACTGCTTTTTGACTTCTAACCAAGGGTCATGTAAAGTGAATCTTTCTGCTCTTGGATTGCCATTGCGTAAAAACCAGAACATGGTTATTCAAGGCAGATCCCACTGTGGACCACATCTGCATCTGAGAATAAGCCATTACTAGTATGCATGATAATCACATCATACTACCTCATCTGCTGCAAGTAATGAAGAACTACCCACTGGAGAATCTAAAAATGCCAGTGGACAGTGAAGTTCTTGAGATGCAGTGGCCTTGGCCTTCATACTCTATCATAGCATGCTCATACCATGCTGGCTGTCTTAGCTATTAATCTTAACAGTAATACTGTGCTCAGAAATGCAGTGAGATCTTTTTTCATTCTTTCAGGTCCAAGAATGAAATAAGTATGGCTTTCATGGGCACAAGAGCATATTATAGGCATTTGCATTGCTATTATCCCTACTGTACCTTACATAAAATATTGTAGAAGCAAGTTTTCAAAATTTGCTCTGGCCAAGATGACTCCAAGAATCTTTATCAATCTTTATCAGAATCTTTTTATCTTCTGATAAATTTAATTTTGCTTTTTGATTTTTTGCTTCTATTAGGGTGCTAGTTCAGTTTACTGTGGGTGTTTTTTTGCCATTTCAAGGTTTCTGTCCTTTCTAGGCTCTTATTGTAGGTCTTTCCTGTCCAAGCCTCTGAATTTCCCAGTTTCAGCTGTGACATAGTCTTTATGGTTGCCTTCCTCAGCTGCAGCACCTAAGTTCCTACTTTTATGAAGATATCTCTTCTCACTCTATCAAACACTCTCTTTCTTTTCCCCCTTCTGCCACTTAATTTAATCTGTTCTATGGCAATAATTTTCTCCTCATAACTGTCCTATTGCTATAGCACATCTCACCCTGAACACAGCAAGACAAAGTATGGTTCAGAATAGGCTGAGTATGCTCAGAACAGACAAAGTATGCTTCAGAACAGGTCCTGAAATTTTCCTTTCTTTTTTTTTCTCCTGGAAATGAACCAGAAAACTAGCAACAGAAAAAACTCTTTTTCTTCCTTCCCCAGAAAGCAAACAGCTCCTTTGTACCTAAGATGGTACTGTGCTGTTGGCACAGAATTTCCTGCTAACTAGTCCTTTGCTGAAGAATTATTATACTCCAGGCCTACTTCAATTGCCTAAACATAGGCATCTAATGCTGTTTTAGACATCATAGGGACCTGGCTTCCAGCTACTGACTACCCAGAAGACCAAAGTTTCTCATAAGTCCTGGCATGCTTGCCAGCCCCATGATGACATTCTCATACTTCAGGGCACCTCAGATAGTACTGACCATATTTAGGTAACTGGATCATTTTCCCAGCAACACAATTGTTCTGGGATTAAATGAATCACTTTCTGGAAGACACATCCTCTCCATTGACTGAAGAGGGAACCAAAACTACTTGTTTACATAGCTAGCTTTCAGACAGCTACGGATGAGAAGTACACCCTGAAACTATGCCGTCCCAGCAAAATGATAGATGACTGTGGCAGATGCCTGCCATGGCTAGCCTAATCCTGTTCCAGGAAAGAGCAGCAGAAGAAGACAACATATGGTGAAGCTAGTAAGTAAAAGCATCTATGCCACTGACCTAAATCTCTCAGAGAGCTGGTTA
The DNA here is from genome assembly GCA_032466535.1 of Forpus xanthops. Lineage (NCBI taxonomy): Eukaryota > Metazoa > Chordata > Aves > Psittaciformes > Psittacidae > Forpus > Forpus xanthops. The sequence continues at coordinate 7,089 of JASSUY010038377.1, read as the reverse complement.
ATAGCATGTGCTAAATCTGATGCTGTGACATTTTAAACCTGTGCTAGCTTAGATTATGTTAACCAGAGTATGATAGCACATGGTACCTTCATTTTCCTTATTGACCTGTTGTACTGGTTTGACTTTCTTCAGCTTAGTTCATTTTGTTTGAATATCACACAGTCAACATTTCTTCAGAGAAAAGCTGGGCATATTTAACATTTATTATCTTCAACATTTTTTTTGCATTTGCTTTTTATTATACTGATTTGTGTTCCCAGTTTATCCATACCACTTTACTTTGGTTCATTCCCTATTAAAATAGCCTAAAACTTCCTGTAATAACATTCTCAAAGCATAGTGACTCAAAAAGGTTTTACTACAAAAGTTGCTGTAATTACCCTATCAATATGACAATTGTACACTGCAGTGTTTGGGATGATTATTGAGGAATTCTGTAGCAATTTTAAATAAGAGTGGTTGGTTTATTTGTCAGTTTATTATGTCCTTCTTTTATTGCCACAATCACATCTGCAAACAATAATCCTATTTTGTCCTCTGAGCATTCAGTCATGGTTCATGAAAAGCTGCCATTTTATTTCTCTTTCCCCATTGCTCCCATCTTATAAACAATGCCATTATTTAGATTGTCTTTGTGATGTTTTCACATGTACACCCTTGTAGTATACACAGCAGTGATTCCTCTAAAACCAGCTATCCCTCTTGCTATTATAACACTTAATAAGTGTTAAGTGTTATGAAAGGATTTTAGTCAGAACCCTCCAATGGTGTGTTCATATGATCTATTTTCACTTACAAAAATACTTGGGGTGTTAGCAGAGTCACAAACTCTTTATTAGCGCGTACGGGAGTAAAGAGGACATACTGGATGCAGAGTTACACCGCAAAGCTGACAATGGTAAGAGCATGTGATCTGGATCTGCTCAGACTGAGGCAGAATTGTTCATTTTGACTCAACTGCAAATTGTTTCTTAATGCTGATACACATACACAAGTTGAAATTATATAATCAGGGTACGTTTATATTGCACACAGAGATGTTATAGCCTGGGTAAAAACCTAAAGGTGCAAAGACATAGAAAGCTTATGGCTCAGTACTGCTGTTTATCAGAAGTTATGCTCAAATTCTGTCTCAAATAATAAGCTGAAACTGAAAACAGATCGGAAATGTGGAGACATAGAAACAGACTAAAATGAACTTAAGCTGAGGCATTTTCTTTTGACTTGCTATTATTGTTTGTTTAATAAATTCTGAACAAATTGCAGACTAACATCAGTAGGAAAATATTTGTGATTGACTGACAAAAATACGGTTTCGTTGATGGAAATTCTGACTTAACCTTATAAAGTGACTCATTTCCAGAAGCCAACATTTTCAGCTGATGCATACCTTCACTCTGTTGAAACCCAGTTTCCTCCCCGTAGTCGCTGAAATAGTTGCTGTGATTTAGGTCTGTCTGGGGAAAAAAAAAAAAAACAACAACAGGTAAAAATATATCTGGGAGTGTTAAGCCATGCTTCCTCTATATTTTACCGGGAATCTTCATTGTTTGGTATCTGTAAGCTGTCCTGAATCAGGACTTGGAAATGGTATCAACTTTTAAGCTGTTGTCAACAGTGCAGTGGTTAAGTACTGCTCATGCACTGAAATCAAAAGAGCTGGCAGAGTGGTGTCCTGTCTTCACCAAGAAGGTGACCAACTTTGCTCAGCTAGCTCAACAACACCCAGTGCAGCTGCGCTCTCCAGTGAGACCAGCGAAGCTTGGAGTTTATTAAATTAGGAAGCTTAGAGAAAACTTCCCTTCACTCAAGTAAAAGGAGTCACTGAAAACCATGAAGGTTAAAAGTGAAAGGTATATGAAATAATTTTTTTTCAAGCTTTATTCATAGTAATTCTTCCAGAGCTCAAAGATGGCTTCAGTCAGAAAATATGAAATCTAGTTGTTCTTCATAGGCTTACTTTGAATTTTCAGTGTAGCATGCAAAAAGGGATATTTTCTTTTGTGAAGTCTTGAACCTAGAGCACATCAATCCATTACTGCCAGATGAGTCCACTTCAGAGGTGGAATTCCCACAACTGGACTAGTTGGAGCAGCTTTTTAGCTTACTCAGCATGCTGAAGCATATTCCAAAGTATTTGTGTTTAAAGACCACCTGTAGAGCTAACAAAGGCTCATCTGAAATGCAGATATAACGTAGGTGAACACATATTTTCTGAAAGGAATGAAATGCTGAGTGTCTGTTCTGTCTTGGCACCAGTCTTACTCTAACAGCTCCAACAGCAGAAACACAACACTAGCCCAAATTTAGTCTGTACAAGTTTTGTACCAGCTGTATTCCTCCAAGATTTTAGCTTTGACAAAGGCAGGAGGAAAAATAAATATTTCTTTCCCATGTCTTACGACTTCCTTCATATCCCTTGGAAAGAAACAATGAAATTTTCAAGGCATGCCATTTAACCTGGTTTGTCCATTCCAGTAAGCATCTGAGACAATTATACCTCTCTAATATACTTGAAATTAGTTGTTTGTTTGTCTGTTTGTTGCGAGATTGTGGCAGAATTTGCTTTCCAGAGAAATAACCATATTGTTTACCTGATATTTGCCTGAAACCCCTGTTTTCAAATACATTTTGAACCACTTGAGCAATTTATTTAAAGGAACAATGCAAGGTTCAAAATGTCTACAGACAAAAGGCTGGGTTAGGGAGAAAGACCCAAATTAGTGTCTTTACTAAGGAAAGGCAGTCAGAATTAGTTCCATTGGCCACAGTTGCATGTCCAGAAACTGTACACATTTGTCAGTAACCAGACCACATATAAATATCTCTGTATGCTATGTTCTTTGACCAGGAAAGTGTCCATGGGACAAAAGACAGTTCTCAAGAAGCTGAATTTCATTAACTTTGCTGCACACAGAAAAGCTTGCTGTTATAAAAGTAGAAGACAAAACTTAGAGAATAGAGGAAAAAAACAATATGAAAGAACATTATATAGTCTGGCTTTAGAACAATGGTCAAACTACTAATTTAAAACAGGAGTTCTCTTCTTAGTAGTTCATAAACAGATAAAGAAGGAAAAGGGAATCTTAAACTTGAAAAGTAGTGGAGCTCTGTCCTGTCAGATGTGCACTTGAAGATGTGGATGATGACCCATTGTGTCTGCAGCTTTGGTCTGGAAATCTCATAAAAGCACCCTTTTCTGGCTGTATTTTAGAGGCTGTCTGTTTCTGGTATCAGCTGAACCGTGGAATTGTTCAGACCTGAACATTAAAATTCATGGGCCATGGAAAGAGTTTAATTAGTCACATTTAGACTCTCTAAAAGTTTATTTTCATTTACACACTTTGGATTTTCAAACCTGTCAGTTTACAGAAAGTTTTCTTTGAAAGGAGGAAACTCAGCTACGCACCAACGCAATCCGGGTACAATGGACTTGCTTTAGAAGTAATATACCACTGAGTTCAGTGGAACTGGGGGATGGACACTGTTTTTTCCACAATTATTTCAAACTAAGTTTCAGGGCCCTTGCTCACTTTCAGGCAGCAGATTTTTGAGCAGATAAATTATTAATCTGGGGAGGACAAGTCAAATCCAATGAGACTGTTGAAGGCAGCAAGTGATTTTCTTCTGAATCCAATGGTCTGGGAATCAAGCACAATTTCCCTCCCTCTCAGGCAGAGGGACTGCAAGAAGCTGCCTCAGCAACTTTAAAATTTTGTTTTGAGTAGGAACAAGGAATGCAAGGAGGCCTCCAGAGCAGACAGGGAACTAAAATTCTTAGGCTGCACTGTCTCCCCTCTCAGAAGACTTCATTCCAGGCTCTTGCCAAAACATGTCTATTTGGAAGTGTGTTTTCCCACATAATTTTTTACTCTCTTGAAGGAAACTGATGTAAAAAAATAAGTGTAGTCCTGCTACACGAGGAACTCAGGTGGATATGAACCTGACATAATTCTTTGGTTTATGCAAATTCCTCCAATCATTTTATCTACACATGTATTTTTATCTGTTAATATATTTTTGTTAGGCATCTTGGAGCAGATTTTCAGCTTCTCTCTGTTACACTATACATTTCACGTAGTTCAGCTATGAAGAAAAGTAGACAACAACTTTGATTATTCAACTTGGGAATACACCTGACCTGCAAAACCTTATTCTACATTTAGTCCCTGAACTATGGGAACTATGGGATTATTCACAAGTTTGAAATTAAGCATATGCTTCCACACATTGTTGGATCATAAATTAGAGTTATGGCTGATCTGTGCCAAGATTTATAGTTATTCTCTTAAAGAAATAGGAACAAACTACAAACCTTACATGTGGAGGCTAATATGAGCTTCGTTCACATTCAGAAAAGAAGGTTGGGATTTGATTGAATCCTTTATCTTATTCACTATTAGAAGAATCTACCGTCCTTTTAATAACACATAATATTTTCCCATATTATGTTACTGCAATTACTAGAATTTAAGACTTTATAAGTTAATAATGTATGATAAAATACTGTCAGTAAAAGAAGAAGTCATACTTAACATCTAGATTAGCAATAAAAACTTAGAAAATAAAAAATATCTTTAGCATCATAGATGTAAAGGTAAACAGTTTTAAAGCAGAGCTTTCATTTTCTTTCATTTAATCCAGAAATACTTAGACTAGCCTCTTAATTCTGTTTTTAATCACCTTTTGCAAAGAACATTTCAGGAAAACAAAAAATATCAACAAGATTGTTAGAAATAAATATTACTGAGAGTTATGGCTAAACACAGTGTTATGAAAATGTTACTGAAGGTAACTTAATACCTTTTTCCTCTTCCGTTCCCTTCCTTTTCCTTCTGCCTTTTTAATAATGTTGCGTGTACCTTATAGGTTTCCTAGTGGCAGACCATTGATTAAAAGAATATAAAGTAGTTGTGATCTGAATTGTTTCACTGAGATAGTGATTTAAGGAAGTAATTTTTTATGCATTCCATGTTTTTCTCATAATTAAAAGGAAAATGCCAGGAAAAAATAAAGTCTCAGGCAGCCCAAAATAGACTCCTGTTTCTACTTCTATAACCGGAGCATTCAATTAGTTTAGTATTATAATCGTGTTATAGCTACCATTCAGTGTGGAAATGGTTTTATGTGTTTTTTAAGGCATTTTAGTAGTTGCTTCCCACCTCTGAAAACCAAGAACATGTATATGCATCCTGTAAGTTCATCTGTCTTGGCCTGAGGAAGAATTAGTCTCTTCTAGCTTTTGTTTGGGGTTAGTAATGGATGTAAAAGTTCTATGTAAACTAACTAGTGCAATAAAAATGAAGATTGAGTCACTTGTTTGGGACAAGGGAAAACGGAGCGAAGCTCTGCAAGTTGAGCAAGCAATTCCAGGGAGCTGTATATAAAAGATAAAGGAAAATCATCATAGAAGAAAGAATGTAATACAGTGCTGCATCAGCAGCGATGGTAGAATAGAGAAGCTGATTGCTCAGCGTTAAATGTCAAATATAATGCACACAGAAAGCCTTCCTTCACCAGCATAGATCTAGAAGCAGGAAAAGAAAAAGCAAAACAAATTACCAAGAATTTGCGTCAAGAATGACAACCACATTGCTACTAAGAATGACTCACATCTGCTCCTCTGTAAGATATTTAGGAAGCAATTTTACATGTGTTAAGCACAATACTTGTCCAGTAGCTAATATGTGCTTGTACACTTTTTTCAGTTGGTCCAGAGCACTCAGTGTTGTTAAGTGCTGTGCCTTTACAACAAAGACTGACAGAATTGTTCTATAATAGAGATCAGAACCAGTCCTGTGTTAAGCAGAAAATGTTATAAATAAAAATGCAATCAAGATGTTGGCTGATTATTACTGAATGTATTCAAATGTAGAATGTTCTACAATGCGTGCCTCCTTCATCAGTTTACTTCGTTTCATTTCTTATTCTCTAGGTGGTGTCTGGACTTGATCATGCACAATAGTATTGGTCTCACACTTAAAAATGAGAGCTTAGGAGAACTGGCTCAGCCAGAATGACCAATCTCTGGAAAAAGCTGGGAGCATCGTTGTCATTTCTTAAATATATGTACTCAGAATGTTCGTATTTTAACTTCTGAAGTAAACATTATCTGCTTGTTGAGAAGCAAATTTGACAACAACTATCTTCAAGAATGTTCTGTTTTCACATGGCTCAGCTGTGAAAGAACTGGAATTGATGACGTGCAAAGCCTTGTCCAATAATTTCTGCCATTTTTTTATTCCTGCTGCTGACCCTGTTTCAGGGCTCAAGGTTTAGGTGTCCAGCTATGGTACACTACCACATTTCAAAATAAAATGCATGGGTGGGCAGTATTAACCATTAAAAATAAAACCTTAGCCTATGATTTCACAAGCAATTCAATCAGTCTAATAGATTACTACAATGATAAGGACTTACTCTTGTCCGATGTATTCCTCTGTCTCCTTGCCTTTGTCCTTCTCCCACCCCGTCCCCTGCCTCACTACATTCATAAAGCACATCCCTAAAAAAAGTCAACATCACTGAGTTGACAGAAAGCCATACACTCCTTTTTGTAAGGGTATAATTTTGAATGTTAGTGAGTTAAATCTGCTCATGGTGGGAGGTCATGGTTGCTTGTCAGGGTCCAATACTCACTGGCTAGCTTTTCTTACATATTCCACATGAGGAGAGATTAATGTTTAATAACAAATTTACTTATTTGCATGTAGAATCATACAATCATAGAATAGTTAGGGTTGGAAAGGACCTTAAGATCATCTAGTTCCAAATCTCCTGCCATGGGCAGGGACACCTCCCACTAAACCTTGACACCCAAGGCTCTGCCCAACCCAGCCTTGAACACCACCAGCGATGGAGCATTCAGAACTTCTCTGAGCAACCCATTCCACTGCCTCACCACCCTCACAGCAAAGAACTTTCTCCTTATATCCAATCTAAGCTTACCCTGTTTAACTTTGAACCCGTTACCCATTTTCCTCTCACTACAGTCCCTCATCCATACATAGAGTCTCCCCAGCATCCCTATAGGCCCCCTTCAGATACTGGAAGGCTGCTATGAGGTCTCCACGCAGCCTTCTCTTCTCC
>JASSUY010038374.1:4134-14372 GCA_032466535.1 Forpus xanthops | reverse complement strand
TTGTTCCTAGTCTGTCTTTATTTGCAATGTACATATAGAATCCTTTCCTGTTATCCTTAATATCCCTACCCAAGTTTAACTCTAAGTGGGCCTTTGCTTTCCTAACCTGGTCCTTAGCTTCACGGGCAATATCCCTGTATTCTTTCAAGGCTGCCTGTCCTTGCTTCCACCTTTTATAAATCCCTATTTTCCCTCGAATTTTCCTCAGCAGCTCCTTATCCATCCAAAAAGGTCTCCTGACATGGACAGTGGGATTGAGTGCACCCTCAGCAAGTTTGCCTATGACATCAAGCTGTGTTGGCTTGGTTGATACACTGGAGGGAAGGAATGTCCTCCAGAGGGATCTTGACATGCTTGTGAGGTGGGCTGATGACAACCTCATGAAGTTTAACCACGACAAGTGCAAGGTCCTACACCTTTGTAGGAGAAATCCCAGGTACAGCTACAAGTTGGGCAGAGAAGAGACTTAGAGCAGCCCTGAGGAGAAGGACTTCGGGGTGTTGGTTGATGAAAGAATGAACATGAGCAGGCTTCAGTGTGCTCTTGCTGCCCAGAAGGCCAACCATATCCTGGGCTGCATCAAGAGGAGCATGACTAGCAGGTCAAAGGAGATGATCCTGCCTCTACTCTGCTCTCATGAGATCTCACTTGGAGTATTGTGTGCAGTTCTGCTGTCCTTAACAGAAAAAGGACATGGAGCAGTTGGAACAAGTCAAGAGGAGAGCCACGAGGATGATCAAGGGACTGGATCACCTCCCATATGAAGACAAACTGAGAAAGTTGGGGTTGTTCATCCTGGAGAAGGGAAGGCTGTATGGAGACCTCATAGCAGCCTTCCAGTATCTGAAGGACCGTATAGGGATGCTGGGGAGGGACTCTTCATGAGGGTCTGTACTGAGAGGACAAGGGGTAACAGGTTCAAATTTAAACAGGGGAAGTTTCGATTGAATATGAGGAAGAAATTCTTACTGTAAGGGTATTGAGGCACTGGAATGGGTTGCCCAGGGAAGCTGTGAGTGCTCCATTGCTGTCGGTGTTCAAGGCTGGGTTGAACCTAGCCTTGGTTTAGTGGGAGGTGTCCCTGCCCATGCAGGGGTTTGGAACTAGATGATCTTAAGATCCTTTCCAACCTTAACTATTCTATGATTCTATGATTAATGATTGGTTTGAAGCAGCCAAAAAAAAATAATTCTGTCAAAGGTCATAAGTGTTCTTGATTTTTAATTGCGCATTCTAAAGCAATTACAGTGTCATTGCGAAATCTGTCTGACAGCAGCTTTTACTTTGTAGGCTGACTATCTCATTTTCAGCATGAAAGGAGGCAGTAGATGAAGGAAAGTTGTATGGCTCTTCTCCTGGTGTTTTGTTTGGCTGTCTTTCCCATGCTGTCAGGACAAATGTATGTGAGAAGAACATAATACAGCAGTACCTGTTGGTATTAACAGAGGGCCTGACACTAGTCTAAAAGCAGGAACAATCTCACTTTATTCATTGACCTTTGATTACTATGCCAGCTTTTTTTGCATACATTTTTCTTCAGCCTGTCAAAATCATCTGGTCAAGGAATGTGACCTGATGAGCAGAGTGAGGATGGAGACTGCAATGTAAGTAAACTCTTCCTTAAGGTCATACAGGAAATGGTTGGCAAAGATGTCTTGGCCTGCTTTGGACTGGTTTGGGGAGTCTGCAGCATATGTATTCTCAGTAATTGAGCACACAGTTTTGTCTCCTGGTATGTAGTCCTATGATTTTATTTGTAGAAATGCATGCTTGTTGACAGTAAGTGTCAAAGTCAAGGAAAAGAAACACATTAATGACTTTAGGAGCATATGTAAAACTGAGCAGTCCCAAAACTCCTGCTGTTTGCACAAAGTCAGGAATTTGCTTTTTGCTTATTCAAGTGGAGAATCAGTGTTGCTAAAATGAGGGAACAATAGATGCAGGTGGTAGAATGGTTTAGCGGCTCTAAATAATTCAGCAACGTTGATTTAGTTCCAGCAACTTGTTAGCTGAAGGTGTTTGTAAAAATTACCATTCCCCCACAAAATCTGACAGCAGAACATTTACCTGAGCATAGATCTTTGAAAAGATTGTTGTTATTTTATCAATCCATTGACTGTGGTTGCTGGTGAACTGGTTCTTTTCATGTATAAAGACAGCAGGGGAGAACGGACCATATGAGAGTTATTTATGTACTTTAATGAAGAGCCCGGATGTTTCAGTGAATGTTGTTCAGCCAAAATTCCTGCGCTTAAAGCTGAATGTTATGATAAAAAAGTTGTGATATAATTATATTCCATTGCAGCTTGATGGATGCATGAATTAATTGACTATAAGAGGTAGAATTGATTGAGTGATTCAGGCTGGGGATGATCTCTGGAGGTCTGTGTTCTAATGCCCCTCCTAGAGCAGGGCCAACTGATTAAGGTTCAAATATTTTCAAGGCTTAAAACTCCAGTCTCTCCAAGCCCCTGTTCTAGTGTTTGACCACTTCCTGGGGAACAGAGATCTCCTTTTCTTCAGCCAGGATGAGTCTTGCTCTGCTTTCTCCATACCTCCCCTTGGAGATAGCTGGGGAAAGCTCAAAGTCACCTGGGTGGCTGTCCAATTAATAGGTCTTCAGCATTATTATTATTGATTCATCTTGGTTCAGGCTGAATGCTTTCACTTCACTGTCTGTGGGTTTGTATCTTTGCTCTAAAGGTGAGATTTTTTTTTTTTTTCTGAAAATTAAATATGAAGATTCTGATCTTAGAAACCAATGGTAAAATATTTGAAGTCTTTAAGTGCATTTTTTTTCTGCAGACTACAATCTGCAAATTCTATCATCTAAAGCACGTCCAAACTGTCACACTATGTGTGAGGAAAGGCAAGGAATTAATATTTGCCAACAGCTGTGTAGGACACTTAGTTTTGTATAACTTAGAGAAAAAAATGGAAGATCAACTATCTGGGGAAAAAAAAGAAATATTTGATGGGTTAGGTGAAAGTGGTTATGATCAATCTCCAATTTCAGTTAAAAATGTCTTTATATACTTCATTTACTCATTGGGGATACCATAGTCTTACCAGCAACTCCTCTCTGTCATTGCTGATGCTTAGTGTTGCTCTTAGCCTTAGTATTTTTCATATTTTTCATGGCAACTGATAACTGAACTACATTAAAATTGGACTGACTTCATCTCAGCTGTGACACAGGGCTGTCTGTTTTTTTTTATCTGCAGCAAGGATTCACCTCATGGACAAGGGAAAATTGTTAAAACTGCTTTTCTTCAGTTTTCCAGACAAACAGGGATGACTTTTTAAAAAGTAATGTAAAAAATTATTGCTGCAATAGGGGAGAAGGCCATACTACAGTTCATGATTTTTCTGGCTGTTGGTGCCTTGTTCAAGCCTCCACAATATCAGCAATTGTGGTCACATTAGGATGGAAATGACACTGGTTTATGGGAAGTGATTGGTCCTTTATGCTTCTAGCAGTACTCTTAAAGACAGATGTCAACTTAGCCTTTTCATTAGCTTTGTTTTAGTCATGTCATGTCATCACTTTAAAAGGAATTGTGTCTGATTCAGAAAAAAAATGGGCTTCTGTCCTCAAAGGCTTGGCTAGTTGCTTTTCAGGATCTATATAATGTCCATGGAGCTTTTGTAGACCGAATGTAGAGTTTCAGTCCATATGTCTGATTAGAACATAGTTTACCATTTTTAAGAAATGACAGTTCATCTTCTCATTCCATCTCTACTACAGAGGTTGCTTTACCAGGGTGTGAATACACTTGAAGTCCAGCAGCATAGAAGAAAATGACTGTGGAGTGACAGCTCAAATTAGCAGTGATGCCAAAGGCTGCGATCATAACCAGTAAGTACCAAGTTTCTGCAGGTTCATATTGAGAAGCCCCATGTTCTTTCCATTTGGTCCCTGTAGGAACTGATGTTAAAAAAATTGTTCCTTCTTTCTTTAAGCAATCCAGTCCTTGCCTTCTTTGTACTTCATACATTTTGAAACTCAGTTTACTTCATACATTTTGAAACTCAGTTTTTGCAAGCTGTGACAAAAAAGTTCTAACTAAAATGAAAGCACTTTGAATGTTTTCTCAAGTCAGAGCTTTTTTTTTTTTTTTTTCCCACCAAAAATAACATTTTGAGTTGCAAATCATTTGTCAAGAATCAAACAGATCCTCATCAAACAACTGCAGTCTTTTTCTTAGGAAGGACTGATGCTGTCGTCAAGGTCTGGTAATTCCCATTAGCGCGTGAATGACACAGCTTGAGTGTGAAATGCGCATATTGTATAATTTTTAAATTTCACAGCTTCAAACACACTAGTGTGTTTCAATTTTTGTTCATTCCCTGAGCTACATGCTGTGTATTGCCTCTAGCTTACACCTCTGTGTAATGTGGTTTTACTAGTTATTAGATTTCAAAGATCCTGTCACAAATGTAACACTTTTTTTCTTTTTTAAATAGTAAATAGTGTATCTTAATATTTGGACTTGTGACAGTTCTGACAGAATTTCAGGTATCTGGTAACTTGTGAGTGGGAATAAAGTAAATTTGTTTAACCTGAGAGAGTCAATTAAGAAAAACAGATTCCAAGAGAAATAAATAAAGTCTTCTCGTGAAACGTTATTTTGTTTTGTTAGTAGAACTGATAAATAAACTGTCAAAACTCTTTCATGCCCTACCATGTGGTCCCCAGTACTCATGCACAGTTCTGGAATTCCAGAAGACTAATGTTGTTACCTAAACTTCAGCAAAAATCTGTTGCTCATTTTTAGAAGGCAACTTGGAAATGGTTAAGTTTGCCAAACTTTTCTTTTGTGATTGGATGCAAAGAATCTCCCTGTATTTTCCTCACTTTCCTATAGTTTGCAAAGGTTTCTGGGTCCCCTGAATGCCCCTGACAAGAATTTCATTGTGTCAGGACTGTATGACAGGGAGAAGAGGTTACCAGCAGAATGCCACTTCACCATGATAGTTTGTGCAGGCACACATGCTGTGAGGGCAGAAAGGAGGTGGTTGCTGTGCTCACTTGCTTCCTCCTGCTTCTACATAGATCCATGAGGTTTGTCTCGGGTTTTGCACACAGATGTATTGCACTGCAGGTTTAAATGACAGGTTAATTCTCTTCTGACAAATGTTAACAGACAGGTTCTAAAAATATTTTAATCTCTCAGAGTAACTACAATCAAATTAAGTAAGTGAAATAAATAAAACCTAGTTATTTACAGAATAAATGGATTTATTTTTGTGTCTGAGCAATATGACATTTGACTCTAGCCTGTCAGTTGCATACAAACTGCTTGGCATAGTCTCTGTTTAGGCAAAACTCGACCTGACCTCCACATGTATATAAATAATATTCCCTGGTTCTGTTGCATCGTACAAAATGGAGCCATCCCTCCAGTTACTGCTATCTTGACAAAACAAAGCTTTCTGCCTAAACTTGTCACAAGACAGAAGACAATTCTTAAAATATTAAAAAAAATTAGTTGTTAGAGGTATAGATTCACTGCGCCAAGTATTTAAGTAGTGTTTGTCAGCAAATAGGGTCAACAATCACTTTTCATCCGCTGCTGAATCGCTCATGAGGCTTAGAGAACTGAGACACTATTTTAGCTGCATTATATCACCTGTGAAAACCTCTCTCCTAAGGTAAACATCTTAGCGGAGAACAGTGCCATTTGGGGTATTGATTGACTGGCTGGTGTAGCAGGACCGCAACTCACATTGCACAGGTCCAGGGTGGCTACAAGCTTTCACACGGTATCCAAATGAGTTAGCCAAAACAGTGGGTTCAAAGGCAGGCAAAGCTGAATTTTAATAGTGGAGAGTAAGGTAGTGTTCATAGAGTGTTAGTTCAGTTACTCGCCCTTACTTAAATATAGCAAGAGTATGAATAACAGCCCAGGTTTTATTCTTCAGCCCCAGTATGCCAATTTGCCAATTCCCACCACATGCAGGAAGGACGTGCTGAGGAAGCTTCCCTAGGAAAGCTTTAATTTCTGTGCTTATTAACCTCATTTTTTCCTTTCCTGATCAAAACAGCTCTAGGAATCTACACTGAGTGGTATTTAAATGAGTAGTATGAGAGTCAAGTTGCAAGAGAAGCGCAGTCACAAAAAAGAGACAAGACAGCATGTTAGGCTGTAAACAGTACCTGGCAATTTTCACCAAGTGTACCATGTGAACATATTGTTTCTTAGCAGCCACAAAGGATGTGGAAAGTGTATCAGTGATTTTCAGCTTGCAATGAGGAGGCACAACCAGCTTCTTTGACACATCAGACTACCAAATTTGACAAATCTACAATGAAGTGAGTTTTTTTTAATTTGAGATTTCTGCAGTAAATTAATTTGCAATTATATTACACTATTCTTCTACTCTGCTGATCTCAGAAGTGAGAGGTGCTCTGGATGGTTTTGGGCCAGAGGAGTCTGCGCATTCTGTAAGAGTTACGTATGTACTTGACTATCATAAGGCATGGTTTGAACTATGCCTACCAGTTAACAGCACCTATGCAAAATATGCTCTGATTAGATTAATTTTTTGGGCAAAGCACAAGTTTTGAAGGTTCAGGTCTCTTGCCTTTGGCTAATAGACTTCATCAGAGTAAAATGTTGCAACCTCTTTATAGAAGAAAATTTTCTGCCACCTTGCTCTTTTTGACTAGGACTAAACACATTTTCATAAAACTTCACAGCATGCATTTAGACCATATGTAAAAAAAGGTTTTCTCAAATGCAAGAAATGAAAAATTCTTGCACTGCTATATTCTACAGACAAAAGTGCCCAAAATGTAAAAGTGCCCAAAATGAAAATTTCCGTATATAAAGTCACCATAAACAGCTATCAGAAGAATTAGGCATTTGGCTTGGGTAAATATATGGAGACAGCAAAGTATGAAATCTTAAGATAATCACTTAAAAGTCAGATTCATACATCTGAAGTTCTGATGTATTTTCTAAACTAGTGACCAAGCTCCGCTGCTGTCTATAGGAGTGAATCTGATTGTACTCTCACGTTCTTATTTGATGCTTCTCTCTATTCATGTAAGTAAGTGGAGATTGCTGTTCTTTAATTAAGGACAGAACTTTACAGCTGGTGCTACAGTGGTGGTCTGAATGGTCAGAGCATGTGGTGAGGTGTAATACTGAAACTAGAAGGTGTTTATGGATTTTTGTTGGCATATTGTACCTGATGCTTCAGGTAAATACTGAATCTGTTTTTCAGAGATATATATTATAGTGCTTATATGTCTAATTATCAGTCATAAGGCCTGTTGGATGTAGAGATTCATGGTTTTTTTCTCCCATATGAAGCTACAGCAGAGATTTTATATCTAGCATTAAAAAAGGCTACTGTGGGACACTTCATGTTGGTAAAGTAGCAAAACCAGATACCCAGCTATGTATATCACCTTGTCTGTAAGCATGTAAACCTTTTGTGGAATAAGTTGCATTTATAACATAAGCTGTAATTTACCTAAGTAGTATGGTAATAAATGAGTGCTCGCTCACTTGGGAAGGTAAAGGGCAGCACTCTTCATGCCCAGTAAATGCTCAGCTGTATTTGCCTGAGCACATTCTGCTTCACAGCAGTGTGAGACAGAGCAGGAAATTCACTTCAGGGTATTTAGGATATTTCTCAGTGATTAAAGTGACTCTGTTCTTGACCTTTAGCCTTTTGTGTTATCACACCATCCATGGTGTGCTAATAATCTCACAATTAAATCCACAGCTTGTCATGTCTCATTGCTTATGCAAGGTGTGCCACACCATGCATGATAAGGCTCTTTTTTATTCTGTGCTGTATAGATCTTGAAAGCTAAGACACAAGATTAACAATAACAGGGAAGCTCTTGGGTGTTGGTATAAATAGTTTAGGGAATATGGAGTGGTAAGGAAAGCAACAGAGAGAAACAAATTGACCAGCTCTGCTAGTGTCTTTATTGGAGCAGACTGCCAGCTCTGATAAACAACATGCTTGATCATTGCTACCAGGCTTGTTTTAGACTCATCCTAAAATGTTCATAGAGTGTTAGTTCTTGTGATTTCTGTTCCATTAATTTAAAGAATCATAGAATCTTAGAATGGTTTGTGTTGGAGGGGACTTTAAAGATCATCCAGTTCCAAACACCTTCCACTAGACCCAGTTGCACAAAACCCCATCCAGCCTGACCTTGAACACCTTCAGGATGATACAGTCATGGCTTCTTGGTGCAACCTGTTACTGTGCCTCACCAGGATAAAATTTCTTCTGAATGGCTAATCTAAATCTACCTTCTTTCAGTTTAAAGATATTACCCCTTGTCATATCACTACCAATATATTTAGGTATCGTAAGATTGCTCTAAGGTCTCCCTGAAGCACCCTCTTTTCCAGGTTGAATGAGCTCAGCTCTCACAACCTGTCTTCATAGAAGAGCTGTTCCAGCCCTCTGATCATCTTCGTAGCTGCCTCTGAACTCACTGCAACAGGACCTCATCTGTCCCACTTTTGGGCCCCCAGAGCTGGATTCAGTACTCCAGGTGAGGTCTCACAAGAGCAGAGGAGAAGAATCATTTCCCTCGACATGTTGGTCATGCTAATTGTGATGCAGCCCAGGGTACAATTGCATCACTGTAGTGTGCACTGTGAGCTCATGTCCAGTTTTTCACCCACATCCTTCTCCTCAGTCTGCTCCCAATCCAGTCTCTTCCCAGCCTGTATGTGTGCTTGAAATTGCCAAGACCCATGTGTAGGACTTTGCATTTGACTCTGTCAAACTTCATGAGGTCTGTACAGACCCGCCTCTTGATCCTGTCCAGGTCCTTCTGAATGACACCCCTTCTTTCCAGCATGTCAACTTCACCAAACAGCTCAGTGTCATTAGCAGACTTGCTGAAGCTGCACTTGATCCTACTGTGCGTGTCACTGACAAAGGTGTTGAACAGGATCAGTCCCAATGCCAATCCCTGAGGGACACCACACGTTACCAATCTTCAGCTGAATACTGAGCCATTGACCACAACTCTCTGAGAGAGACCGTCCAGCCAGTTCCTTATTCACGGAGTGATCTACCCGTCAAATCCATGACTCTCTAACTTAGAGACAATGATGATGTGTGGAACAGTGTCAAATGCTTTGGAAAAGTCCAGGTGGATGACATCAGTTATTCTTCCCTTATCCACCAGTGCCATAAGCCCATTGTAGAAGGCCACTGTATTCATAGGTACAATTTGCCTTTAGTGAAGCCATGTTGGCTGTCACCAACCACTTCCTTTTTTTGTTTGTGTCTTAGCTTAGTTTCCAGGAGGATCTGCACCATGATCTCTTTGGGCACAAAGGTGAGACTGACTGGCCTGAGGTTACCTGGGCCTTCCTTTTTTCCATTTAAAAAAACTAAATTATGAGAAGAATCATCTTTAATAATGAGAAAGATGGTTTTTATTCTAAGAGGATTTCTGTACAAGATGTGATGAGCTCAGAGAATTTATTACGTGTTTCAGGCTCCAAGGGTGGGGAAGACATGCCTTTAGTGTTTTTCTTATGAAGAGACAAATTTGAATATGACTCAGAAATAAAAAAAGATGCCAGCACTTAGCTTTTGTAGTTGCTCTTGCAAATCAAATGAACTTAATTTTTCTAGCAACCAACTCTTTCTTGAGCCAGGGGCACAATGCTTACATGCAACTGCTTAGCTTTATGAAAGAGAATATCTTTTCCAAAAGTGCTTCTATGTGGAGCATGAGCCTACAAGCTTCATAACATGAGCTCTTTGACCTGAGATTCACTGAACAAAGGGACAGATAATTTTTACTGCCTGATGAACCTCATCTGCATACTGAGGTGCGTATGAATGCAGGAAGAATGTAGCTTTAGTAAGGTTGCTATCAACAAGCTAATCTTGAAACAAATCACAGTTACAATTAGTTAGGGTTGCAAATGACCTTAAGATCATCTAGTTCCAACCATTAACCTTTATGTTTCCACTGGTTTTGGTAAGAGAAGTGTATTTTGTTGTGAATACACTGGCCCTCTTCGAAGTATCATGTCATGATCCAATCTTGTATTTTAACTGAATCAATTACAATATTCCCATTTGTTTTCTGGATGCATGGTCATACATTATTGTTACCCTCTCTTATCTCCACAAACATCCCTGAGCTACAGCTATTTTTAGACACTGTGCTGACAATGAGCTGAGTATCTCCACTCCTGCTTTTTAAATTCTGTTAACCTATTAATCAAATTCAG
>JASSUY010038373.1:0-11175 GCA_032466535.1 Forpus xanthops | reverse complement strand
CCGAGTAGCAATCTGGGCCTTCTGGGTAACTCCCCCAGTTTCTATACTGAGCATGATGTGCTGTGGTATGGAATACCCCTTTGGTTAGTTTGGGTCAGGTGCCCTGTCTCTGCTTCCTCCTGGCTTCCTCCCGGCTTCCCCTCATCCCTGGCAGAACATGAAACTCAGAAAGTCCTCGGCCAGCCTAAACATTCTAAGCCATAACTATAAACACTGGTGTTATCAGTGCTGTTCCCAAGCTGAAAATCAAAAGCACAGTACTGCAACAGCTACTACGAAAAAGGAAAATGTGACTGCTGCTGCTGAACCCATGACAACTGGGTACAAAAGCAAATAACACTTCTGTTGGTTGAACTAATCACAGCATAAACCTCGTGAGACAGACAAGGAATTACAAACAGGATCGAAGTTCATACCTGCAGGCGTATGTATCATGGCAGCTGCTGCTGTGGCTGGTGACAGTGTCACTAGTCCTAAATCCCCTCCTGGCTACCCAGTGATGTCCTGGGCTCTGGGAGAGGGGTGAGTTTGTGCTGTTTTCACAGCACCTTCCCTGCTTAGCTACGTGTTCATACACAACAGGCAGTTTATAGCTTAGCAAGGGCTTGGGTGTTGCTGGGCTAGCCTAGGAAAGGTGTGATACAGAAAGAATTCAGATTGAGCCTGGAGCAGCGCTTGGGTTGCTTTCCTTACTGTGATTTACTTCCTAGCTTTCTCTGTACCTGGAACTGCTTCCTCTGGATGCCACCATTGGTAATGTTTAAACCTGTGAGGTGGGGCAAGGAAAAGCATGTGCCCCCCTGTGCCAGCCTCTGCAAGCACAAGGCAGTGTTGGAGCAAGGCCCTTGCTTTCTTTCAGCTTCTTGTTTGCAAATGGAAGCTGGGTTTATCTTTATGGCAGATTGTAGTGGTTGCCTAAAAGGTTGCTCCTGCCTCTTCCCTCTCCTGGTGGCTTTGCCAAAGGACAGGGTTGGGGGCCTTGAACCCCGAGAAGACAGCCTAAACCAGGGGAGAGTTCTCTGTGCCCTTCCCAAGCCTTAGATGTGTTTGACTTCCTCCCCCTACCCCAACCCTTTTAAAAGTAGCATTAGAAAATGCAGCCTAAATTGTCTTTATATAGACTTGCGCAGTGCACAGACCAGCAAATACCCATTCAAACAGGCATGTGGTGAGCTTCTCAAACCCAGGGAGGGTGGGAGACCCCCAGCCCTGTGACATGGAGGTTGCTGAACTGCATCTTTGAAGGGAGAAAACCCCAACACCCAATCATGGGCATAGTAAGGCTGAACACTCCAACAGACACCCCAGCGTCACCACTGCCTATGGCAGGAGCACTTTGCAAGCGCTGCTTCAGAGACACCACTGCACCTTTGAAGTGAATCCTTTGCTTGAGTACTTGAAGTTTGAGTGAGAGCATCTGTCTGGAGATTATATGAATTTCAAGGTCAATTGCATTAATCATCATTTGAATTCACTTCCCTGAGTGCCTCATGGTGATTTGTCCTGTCTCTTCTAATCACCTGGATCTTGATGGGTTAAATACTACAGACTGAAATGTGTGTGCTGCCTTCATCCCTTCTTCCTTTCCATTCCTCTTCTTCCTTTCTTGATACTTCCCCTGAGCTTTCCCTCCCTCTCCACTGTAAAGGGTTTGGCAACACAGGCTGCTCTGCTCTGTAGAGGCAGCAGAGTGGATTTGGTGCTACATGAGGCCATACAGCTCCCCTGGGTCCTCATTTTGTGTTTGGCATCTTTGACATCTAAGGCAGGAAACATGGTTTCAGCCTGTTCATGGGAAAACATTGCTGATTGTCCCCTCTGATGCCTTGGGCACTGGCAGCTGGAACATGCAGAGCTTTAAAAGCAAATGAACAGGAATTTGGGCTGTGGGTGCTTGACTGGCCCCACCACATGGCATTGGCTTTTCGGTGACAATGACACTCCATCAGCTGCTGTATGGAGGAGACACATGCTACTGAAAAGCAATGGAGTTCCAGGTTGTTCAAAGGTTGCAGCAGTTCCTGCAATACCTGGAGTCTTTCCTTGGAAACTTATTCAACCAGCCAGGAAACTGTTGATCCTCCTGCCCACACTGGGGCAGGGAGTGGAGAGCCAGGCTCTGTCACTGCTATCACACTTGTGATTTTCCATGCAGACTGTGAGTGATTTGAGGCAAAACGTTGTCATTTGTAATGTGCAGAGCGCACAGGGGTCCTGCCAGCACACCTTGGCCTGTGTAACAGCCCTGTTATCTCTGCTGGCATCTGCCATCCCTGCCTCTGGAGTGGCTTGCTCTCCAGCTCTGGGGTTGAAGGCTGTGTCCTTACATCTGGCTGGTGACTCAGGCTCCACTGTCAATAGGAACCAGTGCAGATGACTCAGGAGTGTCATAAAGGGCAGTTTGGGCAGCAGCGTGGGCACTGTCTCAGTGGAGGTGCTGACAGAGTGTCCCTGCTGCCTGCTCTGGTCATTGGCCATGTGGAACTTTCCAAGCAGGCCAGCCCATCGCTGCCATATCCCTCCACCCTAGTCTGGGAGAGGAGGATCTGGCAACTGGCTCTGCAGGGCTGCACTGCTCCCTCTGCACCCCTGTGCCCTGCCAAGGCATCATAGGGAAAGAAAACTGCTCTCAAATCCCACCTCATTCCACTGTGGGACCAAAGAGAAGACAAAGAACTGCCCACTTTCACTATCACTTTTGGGCTGGCTTCAGAAATCCCTCTGTACCACAGCTCTTCAGTGACAGGAAGGCGAAGAGGCTCAGTGCCAGGGCTGGCAGTGAAGCTCTCCAGCGAGTTACACAGGACGAGTAAACATATGCAGTGCTCTGGTCCTGCCTGGTAGCAGCAGCAGCAGCAGCCCATGATGCTGTGCTTGGAATGAAGTCAGCCTTCATCAGCCGAATAGTTTATGCATGAATCGGAACTTCAGACCTGGCAGGGTGGGGGAACGTGCAGGATCTGCACTCTTTTATAATGCTGGAGCCAAGGAAGGAGGAGGGGGATAGAGGAAATAGCAGGAAAATAAGACTGGGGAAGCAGGGAGAGATTTGAGAAGCTGGACAAGTTGTTTGCTCTGTTATTGAGAGGAGCCAAGTCCCTTAAGCATCTCCTGGTGGATATTAGGAGGGAGCTGTGGAGGCTGGAACCCTCTCCTGGACACTCGCATGCTGTAGCTTTAAGACTTTTACAGAGGACTCGGGATTTCCAGTTTTCCTGCGCCTGGTGGAGTATTTCAGGGAGTTACAGGATTTTTCGGGTCATGCACCCCCTTTTCCCTTTTTCTTCCTCCTTTCTCTTCCTCTCTTACTCTTCCTTTTCATTTCAAAGAGACAAAGCTGCTTCAGTTTGGAGCACAAACATATGATCAGCACATGGAAATGTGGTAATTTGGATGCATTCATGATTGCAACAGATTGAAGAAATTAGACCAGACAAAGAGCTTTTTTTGGAAGAGGAGGAGGAGGCAAGGGAAGGAGGGAGGGAGAGTGGGGGAAAGAAGGGGACGCCACCGAAAAAAGGGACGGCTGTGACACGCGGATGCTAAATATATCCAGTAGTAATGGAGAGGGACCGGATTTCAGGTAGGCTGTTGATCTTTTAATGTGTTATATTCTGCCTCTGCCCTCGTACATTGCCAGCAGCTTCTGCACTTTAGGAAGAGAAACAGCCACGTTCTGGGTGGATTTCAGCCCATTCCTTTCTTTCTTTCTTTCTTTTTTTTAATACTTCCTTTCTGCATTTCTTCTTTTTTTTTTTTTCCATCCTCCTGAGCCCTCGAGACAGAAGGTGGTTCCAGCAGAAGCTGGGGAGGGGGGTGAAGGGGGAAGCAGGGGGGGAGAAAGAAACTGCTTTCTAAGTCTGGATTTCATCTGAGTCTCTCTTTCCCCCCTCCCTCTGCTCCCATGTACCACACGGAGCCAGGGGATGAATGCTGAGCCTGTTAGCTCAGAGCTGCGAGCTGGGAAGAGGGAGGAAAATAGCTGAGATCTAGGCATGGAGACGCGTTTCTGCCCTGAAGGTTAGCTCCTGAGTGTGTGTGTGTTGTGGTTGCACTTTCTCTGCTTGCCAAAGTATCTTCCCCCAGTTTTTGCCCTCCCATCCTGCCCGTGTAGCCAGGCAGAAGTTGCCTGCGTGTCCTGTGGTCATTCCTTGAGCTGGTGGCCATGGAGCTGGAGTTTGCTTCATGGGGGCATTTGGGGGGTGGGGGGGGAAACACAGAAGGGGGTAAGCACAGGAATTAATAACTCCATTTAATTCCCCAGCTTTCCTGCAAATCCCACCCAGTGGTGCATGTCTAAGTGGCTGTAAAAACTGCTCCTGGGTATGTCGAGCTGTTGGGTTGTGCTGAGCTGTTTCTGGGAATCCTGTGTCTGTAACAGCTTCCAGCAGCAGGGAGAGGAGACGGGCAGTGTGGCATCATCCATGAGGCTCCCTCTCTGCATCCTGAGCAGGATGGCCCGGATCAAAGAAAGAAAGAGAGAGGGTGTCATTGCCAGATTTGCAGCCCAAAGGTGGGTCTTTCTCCTCCAGCCCCCGGCACAGTACAGCACAGCCCCAGGAGACAAGGCCTCTTCTGCTGGGTGTTTCCAGCCAGCTCCTGGGCATCAGGCTGGGAGGGAAACCACAGGGATGAGAGGAAGTGCTCAAGCTGGGGTGGAGTGAAACTGTGGGCAGGGAAAGCTGCTCCCATGGCTGGCTTGTACCAAGCCCGCTGGGTTCCATCTGAGGATGTGCTGAGAGCACCCGGTACCTCTGGACAAGGGCTTACCTGCAGGAATATCCTCTGCTCCCCACTGCTTCTGGAGAGTGTGGTGGCACCTTCTCGTCCCTCTCTCTGTCTCCCCTGCTCGTGCTTTCTTCTCTAGTTTGAGCCACTTCAAAGCATTCCGGAGAGCTGCTTGTAACTGGGAGCCTGGTGGGTGTTCCAGCAGCACAGGGCTTTGGGCTGGACAACCTGCTGCGTGCGGGCCTCAGCTTGGCTGGGATGTGCTGGGAGCAAGGGGTGGCAGGGGCTGTTTGAGCTCACCATGGTTTGGCCTTTCACATCTCTTTAGTGCAGCACTGGGTCCCCTTCCTCCCCGCAGAGGCATGTCCTTTCAGGATCTCCTCTGCTCAGAGAGCGCACAGGCTTTCTTGCACAGAACAGTGTTCTCCATCCAGGACCCTGTCTCTTAGGAAGACAAAGGGAAGGCATTGAAGGTGCAAGGTGATGCTTTAGGTCTCTGCTTGGTTCATTGCCAGCTCTGGGGCGGCGAGGGTCTTCCTCAGTCTCTGTACAAAGTACTAGTCTCAAGTGGTGCCTTGTGGGTGCTGGTATAACACAACCTCATATAACCTGCTGGTTCCTTTTAATCTGCTTTACCCACCTCTCACACATTCCTGCAAGGTAATGCTGCATAAAAAGCCTTAGTTCTAAATTAATTTGTTTCCAGGCTTCCTTCTCCAGTAGGTTTGAGTCTGAGAGCTGTGCTCTGGGGCTGCTCTGATTCTCTCTTCTGCCCTTCTCCCAGCCTTGCCAGGTTGCTTTGGTGGCAGTGGCCTGGAGATGGCTCTCCTGTCTTTCCTTAGTGGATGGCTCTTTTCACTAGCTCAGATCTTTCTGCCACGCCTGAATTGTTAATGCTATGGGGCCTCTGACCTATTCTTAAAAGCAAAGGAAGGGTCTGCAGCACCCCAAGCAGATGGGTTACTGATGGAGTGATAGTATGGGTGCAGCTGTGATGGGACAGGAGGACTGATCTCCCAGGTAAATGATTAATGTCACCTTTGAAATGGCACTGAGAAACCTCATCTTAAGATTAACTCATTATGATGATGAGAATGACTAGGTGATTGTAACACCTGGCTGCAGTGAGTAGCATGTGTGAGGCAGGGCCCAACAGCAGGCAGCTGGGATTGCTGGAGGTGCTGTATACCAGGAAGGGCCCACTGCTGAGCATTCTTAACCTGTCACTCACATATCCACTATAGATACATTTGTGTGTACATGTTTGTACAGAGTTTATCATGGTTTTATACATCATACTGCTCACCTCGATGATCCAAGCAGCCCCTGTTTGCAACGCTGCTTCATGGAGGCTGTGCAGGCAGCGGCCTTAAGGCTGAATGCAGCAAGACAGAGCACCAGCAATAGTCCTTGGAGCCACTTGGGAAGGACCCCTGGGCTGAGCAACAAGAGAGGGAAGTAGGGATCCTGTGTGTGAATGCTGGGAACGTGAAGGGCTGCTATCAGGGAGCAGCCAGGGAGTGGTTTGTGTCCTTTTTTCTGTGCTTGTGTCTTTTTTTCTTATTTTTAATTACAAGTTACTCTTACAGATGTGTAGCAAGGCAGAGGGATTGGGGTTGCTCTGATTATTCTTAGCTATCTTGTTTGTCGCAGGTTTCTTGCTATCTCTATTATTCCTAGGAAACCTCAGATAAATGCCTGACCCCTTTCTTTCCAGTGCTGTTCTCACAGCTATACACATTGTTTTACAAGCCAGTTTTCTTTCTCCTCTGGCTTACAGCACCTCACGCATGTGGAACACCTGATAAGGCATTTACAGTCTGTGTGATTCTACCTCCTATTTGATCCCACTACGTTCGCTCAGCTTTGGCATCCAGGGACACATCCCTTCCTGTCCTGCCTTTGCTGGTGGCTGTTGGTCTGTCCTTAACTCTCACTTCTGCTGTCAGTGCCCCACTGCTTGTGTCCCTACCTGCTGCTGACCCCTGTGGTTTGCTGCAGATTCTCCCCCAAGTTTCTTGTTGAAGCCTTTACCTTCACCCTGGATGTTTTGTAGGAACCTGTTGTGACAGGGGCGTCCGGCTCAGTTAACAGTCCGTGGTCAATCCAGGCCCTCTCTCAGGGAAGGGTTTGGGTTTCAGGGGCTGCAGCCTCTGTAGACAGTTGTGCTCACAGCATGCTCCACGCTGCTCCCAGCCCACACCTGGCTGCCTGCTCCTGCCTAGCCAGCAGATGCATTCCTGCATTTGTCTGAGGCCTTTCAAGGTCTGAAGCATTATCCATTTCCTGATGGCTGCCCTTAAATCTGCTGGAATCGCTGTTCATCTCTATTTTAAACACAACCCCATTGTGGGGTGCAGCTCATTTCTTGCCTAGGTAACACTTCCTGACACCACTCAGCTGACAGCTGGACTTTGCTTGCCCTGGGGCAGGAGCTCCTTTGCTGCCTGCCCTTCTGCTTTGTGCTTCACTGGATGACCTGGAGCCTCCCAGTAGAGTAATTCCCATGCTTCTGGGGTGAGGGAGGACATTTCTCATGCAAGTGAGGGCGCTTCCAAGGTCCAGCATGCCATAGCGCTGAGTAGGAGCAAGTACATAGTTAGGGAAGTATGTCTGGGTCAACACATGTCTTCTGTTGTCTTAATGATCTCAGAAGCACTATATCTATGTCCTGTGGGCTTCTCCATATGGTTCTTATAGCTGCAATTAATGGACAGTCTGTTAGAGAGAAGGGTTGGCTTGTGCTGTGAGTGCTGCTCTTGGGCTTGGGTCTGTATGGCCAGACCCTGGCATCGTATGGGCAATAGGGAAGGTCCTGAGGGTCAGTGAGTCCCACCTTGGGACCAGTCACCTGAGGAAACATAGGTGACATTTCTTGCTCTGCCCCAGGTTTTCTGTAAATCCCTGGGGAAAGGTATTTGTGCTTCTATTACCCTTTGATTTCACGTAAGGGTCTGTTGTATGGGTCTCTGTGCTGAAGCTCTTCGTGTGCGAAGGGGTGTGTGCATGGGATCTGAAGCTGTTCTACCCATACTACTAGTGCTTGATGGCAACTTTGGGCAGCTGATGGAGACAGCATCCTTTACATGTATGCTTAATCAATGTCCATAGAAAATGACCCCTTTCCAGAGTTTCCTGGGCTATGCCCATGTTTCTTCCCAAGAGCTTCTTTTTGCAAGAGCAGCTTCCTTCCTAAGATCAAACACTGAAAATTAACTTCCATATGGTCATCTCTGAATGGGATACAGCATCCCCTCTGCCTCTTCCCAAGTGCTTCAGGCTGTTATACTTACTGTTCTGTTCTGCCACCCGGGTGCTGCATCCCTGGCACAGGAAGACTGTGAAACCTTTCTACTGGATGGAGCTGCTGTTTGAGTGGCAGATGAAGTGAAACAGCCCTTTAGTGTAACATTCAAGAGAACCATGGGATGCTGATGGTAAGGGTGTTCTAAGAGATGCTAAAAGACTTCTGAACAGCTCTGGTCAGGTTGTGGCTTGGGGTGAATGGGCATGATTTTACAGGTTAATAAAATGCATTAGTTTTACAAGCACTAATCAAATAATAAACTGAAAGTGCATTTTTTTTCATAGTTACAGAACAGCTGAGCTTGGAAGGTACCTCAACACATCACCTGATCCTGGCTGTTGTGGGAAAGAGAGCCTAGATGAGAATATGTAGCATCGTGTCCAATCCCGTCTTGAAAACCTCCAGCTCTGGGGACTCTACCATGTCCCTGGGGAGGTTGTTCCAGTGATTGGTTATTCTCACTGTAAAAAAACCCTTTCTTGCATTGAAATGAAGATTCTGTTTATTTTTTCCCTTTGGCCTGGTTCATGTCCATGGGAAGTTGGTGTTACATAGACAGGTCTCACAGTGGCTAAGCATCTCTGCTGAAGGCAGAACCTTTGTCAAGGTGTGTTTCATTGAACCATAGAACAGTTTGGGTTGGAAGGGTTGTTAAAGCTCATCTGATTCCAAATCCCTGCCATAGGCAGAGACACTTTCCACTACACTAGATTGGTCCAAGCACCATCCAACCTGGCCTTGAACACTGCCAGGGATGGGGTATCCATAGTTTGAGTCCATCAGGGCGGCTTAGGGGACAAATAGAAAGAGTTCAAATCCTGAATGCTTGGCCAGGGATGCTTGCTTTGAGGAACACCTAAGAAGGTGGAAGACATCTCTCGGGGAGTGGAGTGGTATGAATCTGAAAGCTGTTAGTTTGGACTTTGAGGTTGGGCAGGTCCCTCTTTGATACCAGGCATCCTGCGTGAGGGTCTATATCACTGCACGTTCCTCAGAAGCACCTGGTGCTGCACAGTCCTTGAGCTGTTGTACCAGAGCTGCTCTCTGGATCTACCCAATCTATAAGCAGAGAGTTTTCAAGATCTTCTAATGCAGCAGTGTTGAAAGGAGAGTATTGTGCTGCTGGTGCCCTGCTGCCTGCCCTGGTGGAACCTGGCCTCTGAGACTCATCCAAGACCATGGAAGTGCTTTTTCCTGTCCAGGGGTGTTTTTTGCATTCTGTCACTGATGTTGCTGTGACATAGCTTTTGTGACCGCAGCTCTGGTCAGAGGTTTTGGGTGATGTCTGCTGGGGATGTACCTGGAGACAAGGTCCTGATGACTTGTGCAGACGAAGAGTGAATTGCCTGGGGCTGCACAAGCCATCAGCTCAGATCTTCCCTTCCCAGTCCGGAGACCTGTTTCCTTGACTACTCTGCCTGTAAAGAGGCTTTTTGAGGTGCTCCAGCTAGGCCTTTGCAAACCTGCACTCTATAAAGAGCACTCCAGAAACTCTCTCTGCTTTTTTAGCACACGTGTGGAGGGGATTCCTGCTTAAGAAGCATCTAGGTTGGCTTCACAAACCACCTGAATGCCCTAAGTAGGTACTTGCTGCGGCCTGATGGCTGAGCTCCCTGGACTGACTTTTGCAAGGCCCCGGGGGATGGTGGGGTGTCATTCTGCATTTCAAGCATACAGCAGCAGCTGTTTCCCAGCAGTCTCAGTCACTGGTTTCCAGCGGGCTACAGACAAACATCATCATCCCGAGAGCCTTCATCTCTGACTCACAAGCGACTCATCCCCATCCCCAGAGGTGCATGGGTCTGGGAACGGGGTGCCCGACTCTGGGAACGGGGTGCCCGTGGGTCGGGATGAGCTTTGGCCAGCAGGCCTCAGGGCAGGGCAGGGTATGGTGCTCCCCCCGGGAAGCGGCGATGCTGGAATGCGCACTGGGACGCAGCGGCATGGGAGAAGGGGGCAAATCCCAGAGCCAGGGCTGGCAGCCGCACTGGTGCCGTTAGGTGGCGGTGTCCGCTTCCCGGCTGGATAAGAGAGGAGGCTCGAGTGGGGAATGAGGGGCCTCAAACCTCTGCCGCGATCTCGTCTCCCGTCCCAAGCCCTGGCGCTTGCGGGTCCTCCGGGAGCTCCCCGTGGAGCTGGAGCTTGAGCTTCACCTCTGAAAGCAGGCAAGGGTTTGAGGTTGTGTTTGGCTGTAAGAAGGCAAACAACTGCTAAATAACTGCTGAGGATTACAGCAGAGGATGGGAAAATCCAAGGATGTGTGTGCATGGAGGGGTTTGCCCAAATTGGAAAACTCCTGAGCAAATCCAGGCCAGGTTAGACGGGGGTTGGAGCAACTTGGTCTAATGGAAGTTGTCCCTGCCCGTGGCAGGGGGTTGAAACTGGATGAGCTGTAAGGTTCCTTCAACCCAAACCAGTCTGGGATACTGTGATTTTATTCAATTAAAATAGATGCTTCTTGCTACATTGTAAAAGCATCTCTGTGTATCTCTCCTAAACAGATCCACTCTTTGGCACAGCTTTTATTTACTAGTGAGTCAGGGTTTAAACTGCACGGGAAAGTATGGTCTTGTGCCAATTAGAAGCTGGGCTGTTGGAGTCCTTTTCCTGCTCTATATCCTTGTGTAAATCATTTAACACGTGTGCTTCCACTTCCTATATGGAAAATGAGGTGGATACTTTCTGCTTCTCAGAGGAGCTTTGGGAGTGCCTACGAGCACGCCTCATAGCAGAGACAGCTGTGAGGGATTTGTCATGACAAAGCTGGGAATTTGACCCCTTTGAGATGCCAGCACCTCCATGCAGGGCTGGGATGAGGCTCCCTATGGGGTAGTATCCTAGGTTTGGCTATAACAGTTATTTTTCTCCTTCCGAGTAGCTGGTGCAGCACTGTGCTTTAGGCTGCAGTCTGAGAACAGTGCTGATAACACACTGGTGTTTTAAGTTGTTGCTCATTAGTGTTTACTCTGATGAAGGACTAAGTCTCATGCTGTGCCAATGAGGAGGGGCATGGAAAGGTGAGAGGAAGCAGAGCCAGGACACTTGACCCAAACTAGCCAAAGAGGTATTCCATACCACAGCACATCATGCTCAGTATAGAAACTGGGGGAGTTACCCAGAAGGCCCAGATTGCTACTCGG
>JASSUY010038372.1:51241-90242 GCA_032466535.1 Forpus xanthops | reverse complement strand
GGAGTTGCATTCTTTGGATTCTCCTTCCCATTTCCCCAGGACTGGGGAAGAAAGAGGGGGGAGTGTGCAGAACTGTTTGAGGGGGGCCTCAAACCACGACAGAAGCTCAGGATAAAGTCTAATATGATAAGCTCTCTATATACAATCCTGATTACACAATTTTCTCAAAATCAGGCTAGCAGTTGAAGATGATATTTAATCAGAATGTTCTGAGTTTAAATATGATCTCAGTGACCCCATGATCAATGAATTACATTGTGATGGTGATGTTGCAGTAGATCTTGACCATAACATATAGCAACAGCTAATTCAGTCTAGGACTAAACCTTGTGTGTGTCCACGCTAACGCAATACCCACGCTCAGAGTCATCTTTGTAAACAATGTCAAGTCCATCAAGGTCCTGTTCAACACTATAACTGCAGGGCAAAAGAAAGTCCTAAAACCTCAAGCACGAGCCCAAGTGGCCTATTTTTGTCATGTATTCAATAAATATTTAGTATCTTTGAGAACTAGTGCATAAATGTTTTCAACAGGAACCTTCAAGCACATAGTTATGACAGCAACATGAAATGCTTTCTTTTGTTTGTTTGTGAGGGTTGCAAATGTGAAAATCAGCATAGCTGTGCGCTTCTTTGCTACCTACTTAGGAGACCTAAATTTTCTTCTCTGAATGTAGGTAGCTCCATTTTCTGACAAATCCATGGGCTCTCAACTGTTCCTTAAGTTTTTCAAACATTCTTACCTGATTCTTATTTTTCCCTTAGCATCTCAATGATTCTTTGGTTCATTCTTCTTCTGAAGTGCTCAGACCAAGCTCTCTCCTTTACTCTCTTTTCCTGGCAGTTATTTAGACCTATATTACAGTTTACAACCCTGCAGGCAGTCTTTTCAGTCGGCCTAGCAGAATTGCTACTGCAAATTTTGATGACTTCTCACATGTAACCAACACCAATTGCAAAATGCTTTGGGATTTTGTGAAGTCTTCTGGAATCAAAGCTTCTGAGAGTCAGAAAGAGACATATTTTCCCATTTATGTTCAAATTCCTGGTAGTCTCAGGAATGTAGGGAGACGGTCATTGATGGTGTGGTGCTTACATGTATGCAGAACTTTCTGAGACTCATTCTTTGGGTACACCTGACCCAGGACTGTCTCGGTTTCTAAAGCTGAGTACACTTAGTTCTGCTGTACCAAGCCTTAGTCTTGGGCCTTGATTATCTGCATGATTCCAGTGTAGTTTGGAGGCTGATGTAAATGGGGCAGGAGTCCTTGTCTAGTTTAAGAGTCAGATCTAAGTATTTGAACTTGTACCAAGGATGGCCTGAAAATAGTAAAGAACTTATTCCTGGGAATGGCTTTCTCATGGCTACCTAAACCATAGGAAGACAAAGAGTTGCATTCTTACACCAATGAGAAATGGTCCTCATCTTCTCTTTCCAGACACCTAGTGCAAGTTAGCTTGGTGGTGGCAAATATGTGAATTATAGCTGCCAGCAGTGTTCTTGCCGCTTTCAGATCCATGTGCCTGGCCTGATAATTTTGGCTTCATACACAATCATCATCCTATTAAGTCTGAAAGTGGATATAGATTTTGCAGTGTTAAAGAGTTTGAGGTCTACAACTCATCTGCTGCAGCAGGAAAAAACTCAGTGCAATATCTGGGCCCCCCAACAGCTTTGAGACATGGCACTGCAGTGTTCTATAATCATCCTTTGTGCATTACAGCAATTTTCTTGTGATTGCCTCACTAGAGTTCCCAGCCTCTTGTAACAGCTGGGTTACAGGAGGAATGAATTGGCCCCGAGGTCTCCTGCGACCACTCCTTCTTACATTGCACTTCTGCTCCCTTCTATTGGAAAGGGAGTTACAGTGGCTGCAGCTTTCATCTTCATTCCTATTCAGTCTTTAGCAGTTCCCCTTTGATGCTTCCTGCCATCTCTCTCTTTCTTGCTGTGCTTTGACGGCTTGCTACTGCAGGCACAAGTAAGACCATGCTGTGATGAGCTTCCTCAAAGCAATGTCTTGCTGGTAACAGGTATCTCTGCAGTGGAAGCTGGCAGTGTGCTGCTGTAGGGAGACAATATGCTCCTCTCTGTCTTTTCAGATTCATCTCCTCTTGGGACTCACAAGGGCACCCCTCTTGACCAGAAATGTCAAGCCACAGTTTGAAGCTGGCAGTAGATAAACTCTGACAGGGTTCAAATCTGCAAGCCCTGAAAGCAGATGCTTGCATTGATGTGCTTCCTGAAGGTCTGCATCTGCATTAGGAGTGCTGCTGATGTTTCTGCTTGAAGGCTTAGCATTTAAAAAGGTACCATGGGTAAGCACAGTGAGGGGCATTATTCCATTTCTGAGTTTCTGAAACTCTTAAAAAAAAGCCCTAAAGGGGGTTGTTTCTTATCCTGACAGGTGAAACATTAAAACAACAACAGCAAAATAGTGATTCTAAATGTATATGCAGAAAAAATACAAAACAATAAAATAATCGAGAGAAGGAATGTGTATTGCTGTAAAGAATAAAGAGTGAGGAGCTGAAATGGTTTCAAGTGCAAGAGGTCTCACAGTGAACAGAAAGAACAGCACTCAAAACACACTGAAGGGAGCAAATTTTCTCATGCCTTCTGTTTACTTTCAGGAAAATGTAGTTCCTGCTTTAACTCATCAAACACCACGAGCTGTAAAAGACTGAAACATTATTCTGCTCTCTAGGGCTGAGCAAGGTCAGGATAAGAAGGCTACAGGGCCAAGGAATAGCCAGAATGCGTATGATTCCTCAGCTGATCGCCAGCTGATGTGCTTGAGAGTAGCAGCCCTGTTATGCCCTTAGCCTAGGGACAAAGAGAAAAGCTCGATTTCATTTGTCTTTTATAGCATACAGAATAAAGTGAATACAAAGATCCCACCTCCTACATGACTCAGGCTTTACCAATAAAAAATAAAAGAGAGATAAGTCCAATATATTAAATCCTAGCAGTACTGCGACAGATGGGCATTTGGCAGCCTTTGTACATGCATAAAGCTGGAGTGACAATGAAAAACATGGGGCTTGAAAACATGGGGAATTTTTGAGCAGACTGAATCATAAGAAAAGCCTTGGGATTTGGACTGGTGGTTTTTGTTTAGCCAGGCACAGCTTGCAAGGAGAGATGTGGGAGCTTCCTCCATGTTTTGAAGAACAAATATAGAGATAGAGGTAGGGTCTATTGCTCTTGTTCCATTGAGAGATTGAGCCTTATTTCTGCTAGAATGTGATGATTTCTTTTGATAAAAAGATTAATATTAAGAGGAAGAACCAGAGACAAGCAAAATCCTGCCTCGTTTGTATTTAATATCCTGAGACATCCTCTATAGGTAGATGCTGCATCCAGGCATCATTTTCTTTGTAGATGCCTACACAAAAGTGAGCCCTGAAGAGGTACTGTCCAGCCTTTAGTAATTCTTAACAAGGAAGTAATTGAGAAAACTAGTCTCAATATAGAATTCTGCTTCCATTTATAAAACCAGAGGAATTACACATGAAGCATTCATCTGGAATTAATGAAAATTGTACAAATAGACATACAAGGTAAAGAAAACTCCAGAAAGTAAATAAAAACAAAGCCAGAACCCAAATCTGTGGTAGCAAAACAAAAAAAAAAAAAAAAAAAAAAAGGAAAGGGTGTTGAAAATGAATATTTCTGAAGTTGTTTTGGCTGCTTCTTGTAAATTATGCAGATGATGTGGGCTATAAAAATAAAACCGTTCTGCTCCAACACCTACCAACGCTCCCACTGTCAGTAATCAGTTCAAGATATTGTCATCCACATGTCTGCAGGAAGGGTTGAGGGGGGAGTGCTTCACTTCAGGTCAGCCTATAACTGTGACTTCCTTTTAAAATATTATCCTGAAGACCAAAGCGAGTTGATGCTTAAAACCAAACCATTCCACTGTTAAAATGACACATGCACTGTGATTAAGTATCCTTGGAGGCACCATTGAGTTTAACATGTAATTTTTTAACATGGAAATCCTTTGATTGCTGCCCTTGAAATTTTCTGCAAAAGATTCTTTGCAAGGGAATATTTTAAATGTAAGTGGAGGGATCCATCCGAAGACAGTGGCTGTTCACGCACCAACAACCTATTGTTGCTGCAGATACAGCTATTTTATCTTTGCACTCTGAGCTACTGCAATTTTGATGTAACTATTCAAGCCCCTTACAAAGGAATTAAATTTCATGTAAAAGCAAAGAAAATAGTGAAGAAACTGGTGCAGCATCTTTCTGCTTCCTTTCAACATCTTTCTTTTCTTTCAGCTATCTTTTGCTTTCAGTTTTTAAGTCTAGCTGAAGAAAAGGCAGCTGTGCACTAGAAGTGTTTCCTTTCTTTCTACACAATATGATAAGCTTTATGTACCGCTTTATATAAATGTTGCAGGTTAAACCTGTTCTTAATATTTATAAGCATTTTAAACCTGATGCTAATGCAGTGCAGCTCTCCTTAGAGATATCACAGAGCACAATCCCGAAGGCAAAAAACTATGAAATAAATATTTTTTGAGATGACACTTTTCTTCACTTTGCATAAATTTAACACTGTGCTCTCTGTACAATATGGGATCTTTTTCCTAACTCCCCACAGACATAAATAGCTCTGGTGAGATGTCATGAAAGTAACAGAAGCTTCAGAAAACAACACACACTAAGGATGCTGAATTTAATTTCCTGCTTTTGTTCTGGATGGCCTACTTACTCTTCAAAAGCCTTGCCGTGTTGTGATGAAGAGTGGGGATGAAGGAACTATTAGACTGTATCCAGCTTCATATGAAACCTCAGTTGCAAACACCCAACAAGCAGCATTCATGGAGGCCTTGTGGTGTCTGTAAACAAAAATAATGGCATGGTGCAGTCAGCTTCATTTAGAAGAAGAGTTTCGATTGTCCATCATGGTCTTCTAGTGGCCCTGTCTCCAGGCTGATTGCTATTTTGCAGATTGATAAGTATGGACAGAAAGATACACCTGGAATAGCTGTTCTACACAAGTCACTTGGAGATCTTGGGACTTCTTACTTGAAACTCCTTTATTTTTTAAGGATATCCAGTATTCCTAATGTAAAATGACCTCATAGCTTGAGCACGTAATAAATGTCTCACCCACTTGTAAAAGCAGAGTGTCCAGGAGGACTAATGCTGGATAAAATGAAAAAAATACACATAATTGGCCAAATCTGTTGAAGTCCAGACTCTCCATGTGTGTTACCAACCAGTCTTGACATCCTCCCTCCCTCCACTTTGCATCTCCAAGTGGCATTCTGCCACAGATTCATAGTGTCGTAGAGAATTTACTTCTCCTGGTTCCCACATTTTCTTGGGTCATCCCCTCAGCTAGTCAAGTGCTGACCTAACCCTAGAGTAACCAAAGTCTGGGGCTCCTCCAGAGTTGCAGACTGAGCCCAGACATCACAACAGCTCAGATGCATTGTTACCTCACTAAACCCTTTCCAGTGCCTCTAGGCAGAGAAGTGCCTTGTACAGTGCAGGCTACAGCTTCCTCAATGGCAGGTAGGTTTTACTTGGAAACTGAAGGCACAAGGACAATTCCTTTGTCTCTCCAAGGCCAGGCTCAGTGTACTTCAGGTCATTCTCAAGGAAAGAAGCAACTTCCCGGTATAGTTTTTAATCCATGGTACCTCATTAATTGATTCACCTGCACATTTCTTCAGCCTTTTCCCCAGTCCTCCCTATTTCCTGTCATTCTGTTTTCCTTCAGGGGAAAGGAAAGGGAAGCAAACTCTTTTGCTACCACCAGCAACAGTCTTTTCCTTTTTCCTAGTTGACAATGAATAGCCGATAGTTAGCCATACTTTATCTAGGCTAGATAAGAATCATCATGTCCTCCTCTATTAGAAAATTAAGAAAAACTGAGGAAATATACTCTAAGGGTTGGTGGCTGTAACACTGGACACAGATCAGAGGCCAGTGTGTTCTCTCCATTACACTTTGTGGCTATGTTGCTGAAGGCCTGAAGGGTTATTGCAATGTTCTTTTAGACAAACATTTACAGAATGCTTGTACAGGAAGTTATTGCTTCCAGGTACCAATCTTCCTTCACTGAACAATGAAGAGTTTGTATAGATGAGGATGTAGGGTTCCAGGATAGTACACACATAAAAATGGTCAGAAGCTGAACTCTTTAAAGTGTAGGTAAGAAAAGCTGTAAGAAGTGTCACTGCTTGAGTTACCGCTACCACCAACTGACCTATGAACCTAGTGTCTGATTAGATGGTCTTCATTCATAATTGGTTTCCATTCAGTAAAATTAAATACAATATTCTTCACCATCACTAATCCATTTTCACTGATTTGGGATCAGGTGTTTATCTCTTAGCTGGTGGTTCTTTGTCAAAGGTTTCACATTCAGACTTCAGTGCCTTGACTTCAGTCGTCACTTCACTGTGAAGCAGGTCCAACTTTCATTTTCCGATGTTGGCCGTGGCACAATGTTCCAAAGAAACATGCAGGACTGCAGGAAGGGAGAGGGAAATATAAAAGTAGGTGAGAAATGTTGTAACACAGATGTTCTAATTTTAGAAGCATTGATAAATACACAAATTATGAAGACTGTAACCTTAAATAAACCCATCACAGAGTGTATAATCAACATACACTTGATTAAATATTTTCTTATTTGACTTAGCCCTGCCGTCAAACAATTTTCTCTGTTCACAAACAAAGTGCAGATGATTCAGCTTATCTGCAAGGGAGGAAACAATGAATTTGGGTTCACAGAACAAAGCTTTCTGGTTTGATTCCTCTGTAGCATAAGTAACAAAGCAGCTCAAGAAAAATTCCAGAGGTAATGGACTCATCCCGGGTTCCTTTGGCAAAACTAGCTTAAGACATTTTTAAAACTTTTCTTTGGTGAATTAAAAAAAAAAAAACAATAATTCCAAAAATTCCTGCCAAAGATGACACAAAACCACAAAAGATGCTCAGTGTGGAAATGCAAACAACCAAAAGGCTTTACATCAGATCCTAACGAGAAAAAAAACACTATCAATCTACAGTGAATAAGATAATTTCATACTCATCTGGTTTGGAAAAAAATGGCTGCATGGGAGAATTGTCATTTGTGGAAGGAATAGAATTTTTAAAGTTTATTTAATGAAATCTACATGAAATCAATATTCTGGCTTACCCTGATATTCATTCATTAAAAAATAAGAATACTATTATGAAGTATCTGTTTATCTTTTTCAGTTCTCTGTGGTTCCTTTGTTGGGCTACAACTGTTACCAAAATGCACTGCAAGTTTACAAATACACATTCTTCTTAAAATCTTTCTTTCAATGATTTATGAATTAATAACACAAACCTTAACCAGTAGGTACGGAGAGAGATGAAGTACATTTAATTCTGGTTTGACGTTGTAAAAAGCAATCTCAGGCAAAATGAAAAAGAAATGTGATCATCTTGGGCCTTGGCAAAACAAAAGTGATATGTAAAACTGCTTTCTTTTAGTCTGTAACTTTTTAAATGTATACTGCTTCTTATATGCTCCACAATGTGTTTTCTAGAGGTACTAGTTGGTATAACAAAGGATTTATTACTTATGAATTTGTATTGCTTATCTCCTTAAATCATTATTGCTAGAAGTAGTATGGACAGAAAATAAATCTGCATCTTATAATGTAGTACACACTTTTTTAAAGAAACATATAAAATTCAGCAAGCATTTGTGAATTATTTTATCTCCCTCCCACCAAAACCTAAATTTTTCAGTATTTGTCAGCAAATCGCTGTTCTATTCTAAGTCTAAAATACAAAGAGCTGCAAATCTTCATGCTTCAGAGAGATGCGCTCCTGGCTGTGCCCAAGGAGAGTCTTCCTTTTGTGCAAAAGCACACCAGCACAGTGATGCATTGTCAGAATCTGAGCTTCCCTCCCACTCTTGCCTGTGCTAACTGCTTTCCCAGCTAGGGTGCATGAAACCACATTGCAGGACTTATAATTTCAGGCAGATTATAATTACAGCCTAGCTAAACCAACTTTACAACTGATGACAACATTTAATTCAGGCCATTAATTCACCCGTTTCTCAGCTGTACAGAAAAACCCACAGACACCTCTAATATTTACAACATGGTCAGTTAGAAGGTGACTACATCAGATTCCCAGGAGAAACTTCTTCTCAAAACCCTATGTACTAGAGAGGTGCAGACTCTCGTTCTCACATATTCCTGTGCAAGCAACAGGTACATCTGTCTGCTCAGCCCTTCACTCATTAATATGATTTTCAGCATTACAAAGATTCTGAGAAACTCTTGCCAAAGATTCAAGATAATTCAATTACATTAAAAACTGGCAGTCACCCCAAGATGGATTTAGTGTAAGCCGCCCTTGCCCATGGCAGGGGGGTTGGAACTGGATGATCTTAAGGTCTTCTCCAACCCTAACCATTGATTCTATGGTAAACCCTGCAAGACTCAGTTCTATGGACCTAATTTCCCCCAGACTAGCCCAATCACATAAATGTGTTTTATATGCATATTTCATACACACAGGAGAGATCATGGCGGCAGAAACAGCCACACTTATATACATGAAAGTTTGCTGAATACTTCACAGATGGTTTGGAGCCCTCACCATGACACATGGCCAGAAACCATGTGTCCTGATTCCTGATTGTTGATTCCCTTCCCATGTGTACATTTCCTATTAAGATATGGGGAATTTTTAGAGTGAGAACAGCAGAACGTGATTCAAGGAGAAACAACTGAGGTCAAATAACAGCATGTGTTTAGAAAGGCTAGGAAAAATATTTCTCCCTGCAATGTCGCCCAAAGTGGTGAATGCTCTATCCCTGGCAGTGTTCAAGGCCAGGTTGGACAGAGCCTTGGGCAATATGGTCTAGTGTGAGGCATCCCTGGCCATGGCAGCAGGTTGGAACTAAATGATGTTAAGGCCCTTTCCAACCCAAACCAGTCTATAATTCTATGTCACACACTGCACATACTTGTCTCCAGTTCGTCATCACTTGGTGAACATTCAGTGAGAAAATACCTTTTTCTACTCTCTAGAATAGAGTACTTTCTACTGTCCTCACAGTGCTCCTCTCAGAGTTTATCACAGCCATTTACTGAAGTGACTTCAGTTCTCTGGATATTCAACAGAAGGTAATTCCTTCTGCCTCACAGACTTAATGACACCTCTACATTGTTCCTCTCATTGCACTCTCACTTCCCACCATGCTTCTGGGTCTTGGGCTATCCCAGAGAGCTGCAATAGCCTCAGAATCCACCTTCTCCAGCACTGCTGGACTATGAGGAGTTGTACTTCCATCAGGACTGCTCCATGCAGGGTGGTGGCTACTTCCCTTCTGCATGCAGAGCCAAACTCAGCTGATGAGGGTAGACACCTGTAGGTCTGTGAAGTCAGTGGACATAAATGACTGTCTTTCCTTGAGATAGGATCATGAAAAGGAAAGTTCTCCAATGCATTTGAGGACACATTTCCCATGCTGCATTAATTTTCAGAAAATATTTCTGTCAAAATCACCAGTGTTGTTCTGCTAAAGGAGATATCCATTCTGTCTTTCCATCAGGACTGTCAAGAAATATTGGAAGAGGTTCAGTAATCAAAGATCTACTTGCCCTAAGATTAAATCTAAGGTCCCTTTAAGTTCATCAAGTTCAACCTTTGCCCCTCAAAAGCCAAGGCCACCACTAAACCATGCCACTAAGAGCCTCATCTAGAAGTTTTTTGACACTTCCAAGGTTGGTTGTTCAATCACTTCCCTGGGAAATGATCTGCTGAACAGACCTGGCAGGAACTCTCAAGGATAACACTGCTTTAGACAAAAATCTATTTTCACTTTTGAGGTTTTGGGTTTTTTTTTGCAAAGATGTGTCAAATTTTTAATGGAGGAGAGGAAAAAAGATAATTGAAACACACATGAGGAGCAACAAGGAGGCCTTTAAAAAAGTTAAAAATACTATTGCCTTGATTAGAAACCCCTATACTGAATAGAAAGTGATTGCTTCCCAGTTAAAGAAGATTCCACACAGACCTGCAGTATTAGATAACACCAATCATTATTTATAGAATCATAGAATAGTTAGGGTTGGAAAGGACTTTAAGATCATCTAGTTCCAACCCCCCTGCTCTGGGCAGGGACATCTCACATTAAACCATGTCACCCAAGGCTATGTCCAACCTGGCCTTGAACACCACCAGTGATGGAGCACTCACAGCTTCCCTGGGCAATCCATTCCAGCTCCTCATCACCTTCACAGTAAAGAATTTCTTCACTGTATCCAACCTAAATTTCCCCTGTTTCAGTTTGAACCTGTTACCCCTTGTCCTATCACTACAGTCCCTCATGAAGAGTCCCTCCCAGGCATCCCTATAGGCCCCCTTCAGATACTGGAAGGCTGCTATGAGGTCTCCACGCAGCCTTCTCTTCTCCAGGCTGAACAGCCCCAACTCTGTCATCCTGTCCTCATAGGGGAGGTGCTCCATCCCCCTGATCATCCTCGTGGCCCTCCTCTGGACTTGTTCAGACAGTTCCATGTCCTTTTTATGTTGAGGACAGCAGAACTGCACACAATACTCCAAGTGAGGCCTCACAAGAGCAGAGCAGAGGGGTAGGATTAACTCCCTCAACCTGCTGGTCACTCTCCTTTTGATGCAGCCCAAGATACAGTTGGCTTTCTGGGCTGCAAGAGCACACTGAAGCTGGCCCATGTTAATTTTCTCATCGACTAACACCCCCAATCACTTCTCCTCAGGGCTGCTCTGAATCTCTTCTCTGCCCAACCTGTAGCTGTGCCTGGGATTGCTCTGACCCATGTGGAGTACCTTGTAGTTGGCATGGTTAAACGTCATAAGTTTGGCATCAGCGCACCTCACAAGCATGCCAAGGTCCCTCTGGATGGCATTCATTACCTCTAGTTTATCAGCTGAACCACACAGCTTGATGTCATCAGCAAACTTGCTGAGGGTACACTCAATCCCACTGACTGTATCACCGACAGTGATGTTGAGCAAGACCTGTCATAACACTGATCCCTGAGGGACACCACTCGTTACTTGTCTCCAGCTGAACATTCAGCCATTGAGCACAACTCTTTGCGTGCAGCCATCCAGTCAGTTCTTTATCCACCGAGTGCTCCATCTATCAAATTGATGACTCTCCAACTTAGAGACTGGGATGTCATGAGAGACAGCGCTAAGCGCTTTGCACAAGTACAGGTAGATACATCAACTGCTCTTCCCCTGCCCATCAGTTCCATAGCCCCACCATAGAAGGCCACCAGATTGGTCAGGCAGGATTTTCCCCTAGTGAAGCCATGCTGGCTGTCACCAAACACTTTGTTGTTTTTCATGTGCCTAAGACCAACCTTCCCGTTGGTCTTTTATGCACAAATCATCCAGTGCAGCTCATTACAGAAGAGGGAGACTCAACATATGGGGAAGATGGAGTTAAATAATAACACGAATTAAGCAACAGACTGCCATAGGCCTGGCTAGTGGAAGCCTGCAGTCATATTTCTACCAGGACAAGACAGATAAAGTAGAGTTTTACTGGATCAACAATTACTGTAACAGGCTTTAAAGGTCAAAATGGATAAATACGAAGTCATATAAAGCCCATGTTTAGCTATCAGCAATTTGGAAGATCGTTCTCTTTTAATAAAGGCTTGTTGTACAAAAGCTTCTGGAAATGCATCACAGAGTTCCTGTAGTAAACATACGTTGAAGCTATATTTCCCTAGCTATTAATAATACTACAACAAGTATCCTCCTGTATCATATCAGTAGTTTTTAACTGATCTTCATAAATATTTCTGGAGTTGGTTGAATCAGACTTCTAATGATTTCTCCATTAAATGTGGTCTGATCAATTTTCACAGCATCGCTCACAAAGTGAAATCCAACAAATGTCGTGCTGCACTAGCATTTCCTCTATGGATTTTTGAAGCATACTCTTAAAAATACGTTTTTGTTTGACAGCAGAGATGTCGATTTGACAACTTGCTTTACAAAATTAGAGTAGCTTTCAAGTGAGGTAGTAATGCTGGGTGATCTGTGTACCACTTCACTGTTATTTGAGGTCTCGGCTCACATCCCAGTCACGTGAGGCAATTTATCATTATCTCTGCTAATGGCTATGTGAACCTGGATCGAACAGAGTAGATGATAAATAAACATGTTGATTTCTAGTGAACTGCTATCAAAGGACATGATTTTAATATTTGTCATTAAGAGACACAGCTTCCTAAATGCTACAACATAGCACTGTGAAAGACTGGACATATCACTTATAAAAGGTATCATTTTAATTCTAATATATGAGCACAGGACATATAAACTACAAGTGAGGCAGGCTAAAGGCTCTCCAGTTCAGTAGTGTGTTTCTTAGCCTGGTTAGTAACTGCTGCTTAGAGAAAGGCCACAGCGACTTTTGAAGTTGATTGGGATAGCTGAATATTATATGTTCATCTATTAAATGAGATATCAAGGGTCATTTTAGTTGAAAAATGAAGGGAATTGCGAAGCTATTTTGCAAAAAACTAGGAAATGTAGGGCTGAGATGAAATGGAAAATACATTGAGCATAGCTAAAAGCACCTCATTAAAGCCCTGTTTCGTTAGCACAGCTTGTTAAATCAGTAACTTAAGGCTTAACAAAGGTCTATCTGCTGTTGCAGCTGTGGTCCTGCAGGGTTCTAGGTAGAACATCAATTGAATTATCCTGACAAACAGAAGAGATGGGTATAACAGCTTCTTCATTGAGGTAACAGACACTTTTGCTGGTCTGAACTGAAAAGATAGCAGGTTGTGCAAGCAGCCTTTTGAAGTCTTGCAGAACCACTGAAAACAGCCAGGTTTCAGCACACCTGAATAACAGTTGTGATTAATTACCATCTATGCTGAAATGAAAATCATTGGCTAGCTACCTTATAAAGGGAGCCTGCAGTGAACCTATGGAAGACATTTCCTCTCCCCAAATGTCTTTCCTTCTGTCTAATAGAAGATACTAAATGGCTTTTTTGATTTTACATTATGGTTGTGACTTTATATCAGTTTTCTGCAGATTCAGGGAACAAGAAGTTAGAGATGAGAGCTGCAGACTTTTTATCTCATCCCACATCAGCTCTTGCATCCATCCCTTAGTTTTCTGCTGGTTGAAAGCACATTGTTTAAGAATCATTTCTGGTTTTTTTTAAAGGTGTCAAGTAAACTGGAAGATAAAAAGTCAGTGGTGTCAGCTCTATGCCTTGATCATGTTTACATGATACCTGAGCACTCTGTAACAGCACAGGGACAAATTCTTTGTCAAAAAGAGTGTGGTCCATTGAAGTACATGGAACTGCATCTTTTTGTAACGTTTTATGACCACTAGCTTTGAAGTACGCATTACTGTGTGACTTCGGTGTCTGTGAGCCATTTGACACACAGATAGAGCCCATCCAAATCTTGTACAATGTGAGGCTTCAGAAAATATATCCAAAGTGAGACAGCTTTAACAGAGCACCTGGTGCTAAAATTGCTTTTACCAGGAAGGGAGCCTGTTGTTTCACAGGACACTAAGAATCTTGGATGGAGATGTGTCCCAACTTGTGCCTCAGTAGTCAGCCAAAATTCCTAAGAAAAGGGTTGGGGTGAGTCACGACCCCCAGGACTGAGCATATACCTAATTCAATGCTTTAAGGAACTGGGCACCTAAACCAGATTGTCCTGATGTCCCTTCCTGCTTTCCCATGGTTAAACAATCACCAGTCTCACAGATGATCCTGCCTCATGCTCTTCTTCTGTCTGTGGACATTCATTCCCACCTTTGCCATAAGACGCCATGGCCTAGTATGAAACAGGACCTGAAGGGGAGGACTGGGGCCTGGGAAAGGAGGCTTTAAGGTTCTCTTATTTAAGCTGTTTCACTTTGATCAGATTCCCTAAATACCCTTTGGACCACAAAGAGATAAAGCTCATGAGAAAGACTCTGCAAATGCAAAGGCTGAGTCACCAAAGAAAGAAACCGACTGTCAATGCTCGCTGCAATTAATACTGCTACTGCTACTATAACTACTTCTCAGCTACTCCTTAAAAGGAATGAGCTCAAGCATGATAGACAGAGGTTGCAAAGGCTTCTTCCAAACGCATTTTATTCTAATTGACATTTGGATTCTTCCATAAGAGTCAGAGATCTCACAGGCAGAGGGCAGAGATGATTGTGAACCTGCAAGTTCTGGTATTAGTTCTAATCAGTAGACTATGGGTAAAATTTTCTGTACAACAAGCATGCCCATCCCCTAAAAAACCTTTTAAGATGGGTCTTATAGGTTATAGAGTTGGTGGTATGATAATGTCTTCATTGAGAATTTAAACAAAGAACAATGATGAAGTAGACACTGGTTATTTGGTTATTTGGTTATTGGTCACTGGACACAGTGACCAAAAATGTCTGATCCTGGGCAATGTTATTACCAAAAACTGAGATTTTCAGGTCCTTTAGAATTTGGTTTGCATGTAAGATGCTGCTTAGCCTAAATTCTGTGACGACAACTATGCAGCAGTTAGACATCTAACTCCTTCCATGGATTAAGGTCAATAATAACAATAACAACGATAATAGTAACAATAATAGTAATCATAATAATAACAACTATAATAGTAATAATTATCATCATCATAAATCCCA
Source organism: Forpus xanthops (assembly GCA_032466535.1). Classification (NCBI taxonomy): domain Eukaryota; kingdom Metazoa; phylum Chordata; class Aves; order Psittaciformes; family Psittacidae; genus Forpus; species Forpus xanthops. Next base: position 75,563 of record JASSUY010038372.1, on the reverse strand, counting down.
CCTTTATATAACGATTCTTACTCACTTGGATGCCTCTTAAATTTTTACCCCTGATGTTTGTGTTCAGTGAGCCCTGATCTCAGATGACCACACACACAGAGATGCCAAATATCTTTTGTGCTTAAGGGTTTCCGATATTGCTAAAAGAAGTAACAAAGCTTCAGCATTAGCCTACATTTGTTACAAGATCTGGCTGCTCCCATATTTTGTTGTTTTCTATATAAATCTTATTTCTTATAAATACACACATTGGCTTCCACTGTGCTTTGTTACAGACCTAAACTGCAGTTAACTACAGTGACTGGCATGGCCATAGGTTAATATAACCCCAAAACCAAAAACCAAACAACAACAAAGCAATCTCAACCGTGATAGAAAGAGTTAAAGTATATAACACAAGATTCTCTCAACCTAAAAAGTCTTCATTCCCAAATCTCTACCATTCATTTACATACTTCTTAGCCAGGCTGTGTCTCCGTATGTTCAGAATAATCCAGCTCATGGTGAAACTAATCTCCTGTAAACTAAGTCATTAAACTATTGTCAGTAATTTTATATGCCTGACTTGGGGGAAAAAAAACTCACGAGGGAATGATACATCCTATGTGCTACAGTGCTGTAACAGCGCTGCCATTGAACTGACCCCTATACATAGTTTGAACTCGTTGGCAACTTCATTTCAGATTTATCAGATTCAAAGAGCAACATGCATATATCTACCCTGTCAGGACAGCTTTTGCTGATGCTTATTGGCAAAGGATGTCTTCAGAAGAGAAATCTTTTGGCCAGGCTTCTATTTCCACAAGCTATCTTATTGTTAGAATATTCAGCAGCCAAACAAATCATCCTTCAAATGAGTGATTGCAATAGCAGTACCACACAGAAGTATTTGGAGCCTAGGAAGGATGTGGTATTGAACACAAGCCAATACTTCAATGCTGTCATGAGAAGGCAAAACCTGCACTGGCATGAATTCATGGAAATGCAATATATTAAAAATGTTCAGTAGATTTTCTATTGTGCTTGGCTTGGATTAGGTCTCAGAGGCAGTGATTTATTGCTTTGGTTCTGGTGTTACTGACTAAATTAATCGCTGTGTCATGACACAGATCTACTATTTGTATTGTTTTAGAAATAGGGGACAGTCTTACGAACCGTGGCCTCTTCTTCTAGGTGCTTTACCACCATGAGATTGAGGTATGGCCTGTGCTCAACTAGCTTCCAGAGGAAGCAAGAAGTGCAGACAGATGGAAGAGCAGAAGGGGCCAATGCATCGATAGCTGTCTCTGTGGCTGGTCCTGGGCTCAGTGCAACTGCAGCCCAGCAGCGCCAAGCTTGTCATATACATCAGAGGAATTTCAAAGTGGGATTTGTAGGAGGGAAATTAAATAGCTTTGGGAATTCTGAGATGGAGACATTCCAAAGTGAACAGGGGGCCTGGACAGTTCATGTCTGGCATGGACAGGAGGGAGCTGACATCTTCGTAGAGCATGGGCAAGGTCTAGGTGGTGAAGAACTTTGAGAATGAGGAAGGGAGGTAAGTTTGATGTGATGAAGAAGGTGAAGCTCTAAAAGTGAACTAGAGGGGAAATGGCATGATCAAAAACGCCACAATAAGAAAATAACTTTTATAGCAATATTTTGAATTGGTATGTGAGAACGTGAATAGGCAAGAATATAGACATGATTAAAATGGATAAGTGAATAGTAAAGGGACTAAAGCATTGATGAGCTTGTTCCAGGAAATGGAGAATGGAAAAACATGGTAGTTCCTGGACCATGGTATCTCTTTGGCTCGGTTATGGCTGTCTAGAGGAATACTGCGCAGTCTTGAGTAGACCACTGCATCTGCTTGTATACCTTTATTTGTAATATGGATGACGTGGATGTGAAGCGCAGAAACCCAAGTGAATGTTGTCTGCTATGAATGCTGCAATGCCTGAGAGGTTTCCAAACTGTTTTGTTGGTTTATCAGCTTGGTTTTTTTGTTTGTTACAGCTAATTTAGGAGGAAAGGGTTTGCTGACTTCTATCCTGGCTGGATAGCATAGAGAAACATATATTAGCTGCAAGCCGAAAGGGCTGGTGTGGGAAAATTCAGAGAACTGGCTACACTTACAGATAAGGAAAAAATTACTGTTTCCTGAATTCTTCCTCCTCTGCAACTCATTAATTTACATTGCTTAGTTAAGAAATAAACAGCTTCTGCTTATCTGAATTTGAACACAAAGATCTACTCTGTCTCCAGCAGATCACTGAGGTTTTTCTTACTTGCTTCCAATTAAGGACTGTATTTAGGTTTATTGAAAAGTTGCATTTGTGTTTCTTAAAACACTCCCTTTGCAAAAGTTGTAGTATTTTGGCAAATTTGGCTTAAATTGCCAGCTTGTACCCTATATCAGAGTACAGATCTGGCCTTGCTTGGGGAAGTGATATGTTGAGATCAGTCCATATAGAAATACAGTCTGTGTTATACAACAAACCTAAAAGGCCTTTAATAGGGTGTCCATTCTTCAGGGTTTCAAAAATATTATATTATAAAAGGGCCTTTCTTTTTTTCTTTTTTTCATTCCCTGAAAGTGCCATTACAGGGAAGAGGGGACAGGTTCATACCAAGAAAACAGATGTTTCATGTAACAAAAAATCAGCATCTCTGTAAAAGTGCTTCTGAAAATCACACACAAGGAGGCATAAAGAAAACAGAAAATGAAATCTAGAAAGAAAACTGGATTTTATTATTGTGATGAGAACACAATTTGCGTTGAGAAATTAAATTCCAGTGAAGACTCCACATTACATCTTCTCATTCATGTGTTAGCATTGACAATCTACAGCCAAATCACAATACAGACTCCCTTCAAGCAAAAGTGCCCAGGAAGAATAGCTGTTGGAAAAGAATGATGAATATTTGTATATGTTTCAGCTGTAAATATATCCCATTGCTGTCTCAGAGGAAATGTTCACAAATCAAATTACCACATCAAAGGCTGTGGTTAAGGTTTCTATAGTATAAGTTTTTTGAAAGGATGTGATTAATTTGCATCATATCATAAATCTGATCAGCTGGTGGGATGATTAATCAGATGTGTTGGTCCCCTCTCTTGGAACATTCCTTTTTTATTGATTATAGCATGGGTTTTCTTTTCTTTCCTATAGTTAAAGCTCACTAGTTTTCACTTAAAATGATCAGATTAGAGCTGAAATGTTTACTGTGTGTAAGCTAATTCCAGTCACTTGAAACTTCATGTAGCATATATTCTGACTAAACTTGATGAAAATGGACAATTGACTTCTGATTTACGCTCACTCCAAGGGACAGCACAGCAGCCCCTGATGTGCAATTGGATGAAATGCATGGAGTCCCCTGCATGTGAGGAGGTGGGAGCTCCTGGCCAGTCTGCCACTTACCATTACCCAAACCAACAGAGGATGTCACTGGAACAAAAGCTGAAGTCAAAAGACAAAGGTTGAAAGTGCCCATTCTCTCAATGCCATAAATGGCCTTGAGATTTCTCCTATAAATGTCAAGCAGTCCGAGTGCATTCTCAGGCAAGAACCCTCTGTGATGCTTTCCTCAGTCATGAAATGCTATTTTTGAAATACTGTGCTTGTATTATGAGACTGCATGGGATAAATAAAATTTGTGGTAGGCAGATCTATTTGTATTTACAGAAGATGTTGAGCTCCTTCTGTATTCTGGACCATTTCTGGTTGTCTGTGGCTCCTTCTTTCTGCTCTGCTATTCAAGGTATTCAGAGAGCTCTTAATCATAATGAAAGCCAAGTGCCTATTTTCTTCTCATCTCCCTTGACCCCACAAACAATTCATGCAGTCAGACACGTCTTCCTTAAAATCAGACATTGTCTGGCTCTCTGTAAGCAGATAGCCTCTGTAGCGCCAGGCACCTCCTTTCTCTTTCCTGCTCATGCTTTTACTCTTTCCATTTCTTAGGTTTTACTGTTTTATTTTTCTACCTTACCATTTCTGTGGAGTCCTCAGGAGCTCAAACTCTGCCTTGGTCATGATTTTACTCAAGCAATTTTGACTAGTGCCTGCAAACATGCTTCCCAATTCTCAACATGTCTTTTCCACCAGTTGTTGTCTGTGGTACTTCTCGCCTTGCTAGCAACTAAACATAGCTGAAGCAAAATGAGTTGCTTTGGCCTCTTACCCAAGCCATCCTTTCCACGTGCATTGCAGAAAGAATATTAGTCTGGATTTCCCCCCTGACCTGCTGATTGCTTCCCTACTCTTAAATCTGATCTCTGATATGCTGTTAGCTTTCTTTAGCCTCTACACCCATATTTGTGAGTCCCTTCACAATGCTGTGAGCCACTGACATCAAATGGAGGTCACTCTGCATCTTTATCTATACAGAAATAGTTGCACTTGCCCTTGCACATTTTCATGACCTTCTTCTTCCCAGGTCCCTCTTGTTCATACCACTCACTTACAGAACCCCTTTTATGCTTTTCAACATGCCCTTTATGTTTAACCTGTAACTCAGGAATAATCTCTACAGTCCATTCTGTTTCAAGTTGCTCTTTAAAGTCTCTTCAAGAATGCCTTCCACTGTTCTTCTTGTAACAAATTACCAGGACTGGCTAGAGGACAAGGATCCTCATCTGTTTGTATATATCTGACATGAATTTACTAAATTCCAAATAGGCAAGTGTAAAGATGATCAGTCTGAATGAATAGCTTTCTTCCTGCTCCACTGTTCTTTGTTGCCTGTGCTTTTCTATTGACTGTCACATCTACTTGCTGCACCTTTCATACGTAAGACATAGCTAATGAGCAAAATATACTGCACCTTGCACTAAGGAATTATCCTGACTGAAGGGTCTCGGCTCTCTTGCAGCATAAAGAGTGGAAAAACATAATTGATTATGAATTATATGTGGGGTTTTTTTTAAATCTGATTTTTGGACTCATCTCTATAGATATGAGCCCTGAAAACAGCTGATATCTGCATTACATAGGTAATGAAGGATCTAACAGAACCATCTTCTAGCAGCAGGATTAGGCTAAAAAATAGTTCAATAGGACATAAACAGGGATGAAGTGACCCTTTTGATCAATGTAATTAAATGAACTGGCCTTGCAGTTTCCCAACAAAGAGATTCTTTTGTTATTATTTATTTATGTGACAGAACTGAATTCCTTTTTTCATGCGTTTATCAACCAGTAAGAATAACATCCTTCCACAAGAGTACTGGAGAATATTTTCTAGCCTCAGAATAACAACAAATCTTACAAGTGCTTTAAAAATGGATCAGCCACTGAGGAAAGAATAGATGTAAATTTTAATTCAGGGTAGCACTTTTTAATGTTGTATTATTAGACCATTTCAGGGTAATTTTGGTGTTTTATGTAGTGTTGAAATTTCTACAGCTGTAACTTCCAAAGACTAACGAAACCAATAAACCCCACATCAATTCTTTGCCTTACTTTCAGCTGTGATTTTTTTAAAACCTGCTATTAAATTTCCAAGCAAAAAATAAGATCATGGGAGTAAGTTTAGTCAGAATAATTGGGGGGAATAAATGAGAAATCTAGGAGAAACAGTGAAGAGAAAGATATGTTTCTTAACTATAATATGAAAATTCCAATCATGGTGTCTCTCTTCTAACTTGCAATAATCAGGGCATGTGAAAATTACCTGGTTACTTTGTCATGATATTTATATTGTGTATTCAACAGCAAATTGAAGTTTTGAAGAACAGTTACATGTCAGTAGGAAAGCGCATTGTGTTTTCTCTTGCCCCTTCCCTACCACACTAGCTCATCTAGTTCATAAAGACCTGCAGTTCGCATGTGATGTTGACATCTAGTCTAGTGAATTGTGCTCTAAATGCCATCGAGTATCAACTGGTCCCCACTGGATAGCAACAAGCTTCAATGTGGATGTTGACATCAATGACAGGTGAACTTGGGTGAGCTGGATCGCATGCTAGGATTTGGATTTTGCTGCCGAAACAACAGTACCAGTAACACTCTTTTGAGAGGCGTCAAGCCATTCCATACATCTCACTCAGGTAATAAGTATGGGACAGGGCTCTTGGGAGACCCCTATCCTAATGGAATTTCAGACAGAGATCAGGCAGGATACCCTAGGGTACTGTACCTGGAAATCCTTATTATTTCATAACCTGATATTGGAAACTCAACAGAAATGACTATGTGAAGACAGTCAGCACTTCTAGGAAAGTGTAGAGAGCAGAAATATAAAGCAAAAGGAGATTTTAACAATAGTCATTTTTTACACGTGTCAAAGAGCTTAAAGGCTTCTAAGATTGCAGGTTGATCTGAGTGAAAAGCAGCACACTAGAGACCCCCTATGAATAAGGACTACCACACGGTTGTAACACAAGAGAGAAGTGAGAATGTAGAAGCACAAAGTTTAAAGGAAGATGTTAATATTTTGCAGAAATTCTCCACAATTTTTGCATGTTATTGACTTCTGGTGATTTTTCGCTGCTTTGAGAATTCACTTTGAGCAACAAGTGTTAATTTTATGGTTGGTTATGGATTAAAAGCTTTTTCTTTACATGTTTATATGCCAAATCCCCTGTTTTAAAAGGCACTATTTTGTTTTACTCATGTGTAGAACACAGTTTCTAAGTGAAATTTTCCTGCAAGCCAATAGATTTATTTTGGAGGGAAAACAACGATTCTACAGTGCTTTAACCAAGATCGCATATTATGATGCCCCAAGAGAAAGCAGAGAGATTGTAGAGCTTGCAATAAAGATAACATATGATTTGTCCTTTATAATGAATAGCTTGATCTTCTTTAGTTGTTGCCATGGTATTTTTCTGTGACTTTATAAGTGCTTTATGTAGAATTCATAATAGATTTTTCTCAGGTTGGGATTTTTCTTATATCAATCTCTGTGAATTGCAGAAGTTTCTTCCTGAACACAAATTTCAAGTTCAGGCAGAACTGAGAATGTGGAGATTTTCAGAACTGCTGATATCATGCAACATCTCTTATCTCATGAACCATAACTGTCTTCAGCACAGGTCTTCATGCTCTTACACTGTCTTTTAAAAGCCTGTGGACAATGAGGCATAGGTTTGTTCAAATCCCACCCCCCCCAAATCAGTGAAAGAACTTAGTGGAATCCTCAAGAGGAAGGTACCAAAGCTCTGCAGACAATATCCATGTATTTTCTTGCCCTTTTTTCTTCATTTACCAAAAATAACAAATGTTCATGGCACAGAGAAAAAGAAAGCCCAGATCTATACGCAAGTAAGCAGATCACCTATCTGTGCTATAAAATTACTTATTCCAGAAGTTTGGAATGGCACCAAAACAAAAGATAAGAAATTAGCACCAAAGCATCCAGTTAGCCTTGCGGTTGGCTCCTTGTCTGGAGTGTGGGTTCAGAGATCTCTGTACAATAAAAGACTCAATCCATGACTCCCACATGATAAATCAGTGCCACACTGGGAAGTAAGCACTGCCTTGGCTCTGGATATTTCTTCTGTCAGATCTCCACTGTGCTCAGAAGAAAAAGCCTTTAAAACTACCTCAGGTCTCTCTCTATAACAAAGAACCTGAGCAGGAATGTCAACAGGCAGAAATTATATGCTTTGTGGGTCATACAAGAGATGAATGTGGTCCTGAATGCTGAAAAAGTTTGGTGGTTTAAGGCCACCTTGGGCTTCAGGTGGTTTAGAAGGCTAGCATGGTTTAGGTGGACTGGATTTGAAAGGCAGCAGCATGCAAAAGAGCAATTGGATTAAGACTGATTCCAGCCAAAGTTGCTACCCTGGAAGAGGCAGTCATCCCAGGCATGGTAGGCTGAAACTCGGGAGGCTTCTTCTTTGATTCTGCAATTAAGGGCACCAGAGCTGCCTGCTATTGCTCTAGCTGCACAGATTGCTCTGAGGATTTGCTCTTCCCCAGCTACCAGGGGACACAAAACCACAGGGACATGCAGTATCTTCCTCTCCAGGGTGGCCACTGCAGGGCTTTGCAGCAGACTGGTTGAAAACTGAAAGCCTGAAGCTTGACACTGTTGTGATGAGTTGTTACAAAGCCCTATAGTGTAAGTAAAGGGATAGGCTTCATTCCTCCTAGAAAGCAGCCATCCGTATCAGATGTCAGATTTCAACGCTGGTCACTATAATCTGCAGACAGCCCATCAACAAGATTGAAGACAAGATATTCACACTGGCTTTTACAGGCTGCAGCCATAACTGTTTCTCTTGATTTGAGAGTGACTGCAGTGGTTTTGTGTAGTGACCATAACTATCACTTCTGTGGTCATCAACACCGGTCTGGGGCACAGTAATCCTAGAGCAGTTTCAGAGCCTGCTTGTGTAGCGAGGTCTTAATTGTGAGCGTCCTTTCCTTCCTGTGCAGCCCATGATGCCAAATTTGTGATGTCTTTTTCTGGGATGCTGCAGGAGCGCTCTGCCTGCCTCTTACTGTTCCTGTTATGTCTTGATTTTCTTCTTCATGTCCCAGAAATTCTTCACAACCAAACCGCATATAACAAAGATGTTCCCAGCTATTATTGTGCTCTGCATGGTAAAGAAAGGAAACAGCGGGTTCTGAGTGCTACTTTCAGCTGCTCACAAGGGACATGGTAAAATCTCTGCTGGCTGGCTTAACTGCCTCTGTGATCTTGTCTGATTGTTGACATGCCACTTGCTTTTCTCTGGAGTGTTTTACACTGGTGTGCATCCTGACTTCTTGTACGCGGAGAGCTACATCTGTGGCAGAACCTTTATCACTTTGGTGTCTCTGTTGAGACAACCATTAATTTCTCTATTTTTCTTTATGATTGTTATTCAACCTTTTGTTAAACAGACGCGATAATCATACTGACAGTGCAGTGACAGGATTACACAAGTTTGATTAGTACATAATGAAAATTGCCTGTAACATAAGCATTTTGCAATTACATAAAAAGCACAATGCCATCTGGGTCCTGCTCGTATTTCTCTCTTTCTTTTCTAATAAATTACAGCCAGCAATAAGATTTGACTCCATAATAAAATGTGAAGTACAGCGACAAGAATTCATAAAAAGTATTCTGTGTTTTCTTTGAGTGCTTTAGACTTAGAAATTAGTCCAGCAAATGTTTAGCCTGCTGAGTAGTTCTTATTCACAGAAGGAGCCACTGACTTTAATAGCATGACCTATCTGATTAAAGATTATTTCCCAAAGCCAAATGTTTCCATGTCTGGTAGAGAATGGGAAGGGATTGATTCTGGCTCCTGCAGAGTAATCATTTTCTCTCTTTCCTTCATTCATCCCATTCGTGAAAGTATAGCAAATGGTTTTGCTCCAGACAACAGTGCATCACATCACTTCTATCACTGTTATTACTGCATGTGTACACCAAAGGCTTCTAAACAATGCATTCCACAGTGGCATCAGCTGGCAGCCAGGAGCCTGGCATCCTTTCAACTTCGTCTCTGACCTCACAGTAAAACAGCTTTGGATCACTGAGACTGAGCTCTTGCTGTCTCACATTAGACACTCAGAAATAAGAAATGAGGGCCAGCAGCCTGTCAAAGACCCTTGGAAATGTTGGGCTATGAGAATTCCCATATGAGCCAACGAGGGAACTGGGATTTCCGGGGCTATCTGGTCTCAAACTTTTGCTATATCCTCTGCAAGAAGAAGTTTATCCATCTCCTTGTTAAAGCAGGGTTGGTGAGAGGAGGAAGGTAATTATCCTTCCATAAATGGTGAAAATTAGATAAGAATTTCTGATACAAGGGTGTGCTGGATTTGGGCTTTTATCTCTGCAGAAGGGTATTCCTTAGATGCCAAAGTACACAGTTAGAAAAGTTCTTGCAAGATTCATGTATCTATGCATGTATAATGAATTCAAACAAGAGTTATATAAACCTCAACTAACTACTTTCATCTAAGTTTGGGAAGTCCTCTGTGCTTTCACAATCAAAATGCTGTTTGCGATTGCTTTGACTTGATGTAAAGAATGGCCTGTTTACATAAAGAAAAATGGCACAGCCTTCATCTATAGCTACAGACAGAGCTCTAAAGAACTCTTACTCTTGGTGAGTTCCAGATAAAGCCTTTCTCTGAGTTGTTTGTGCCCTACCAGGAATACACTGTCTTTATTTCTATTTGGAACATGGCACTGCAAATCGGGCAAAGGGATGGTGAGAAGATATGGAAAAGGAAAGCCCCGTCTTTGAGACAAAAAGAAGCCAAATGGGCAGGCTGGACCACCCCCTTTTCCAGATGCCAGGTCTGTCAGATGAAGATGTGTTAAATGACAAGGAAGGGTTTATGTTGGTAGGGGGGTTGGAACTGGATGATCTTAAGGTCCTTTCCAACCCAAATCATTCTATGATTCTATGTCAGTATATCTGGAGAATATTGCATCAAGTGAGGAAAAAGGGAAATAATTGGAAGCTTCAGCTTCAACGTTTTAGTATTTGTTTTGTTTTTTTTTTTTTTTTTAATTGAGGAACATTAGTCACATGAGAGAAACAGAAAATGAGATAAAATAATAAATATTTTACCAAGGGTAGATAGCGCTCGAATAATGAGGTATCTTCATTTGCAAGCACAACTGATTACCCAGACAAAAGAAATGCAGTAGGTGAAATCCATCTGAATTTAACTAGGGCCACAGTAAGGTAGAAAAATGGGGAATCAGTGCAACAACTGTGGAGTGGGAAGAGATACAGCTAAGGGGAACTGATGTCCAACTGCACTCCAGAAGGGAGGTGTCATGCTAAAGAGAAGCTATTAGGCAAGTTCTCCAGAGTTCCTCCAGAATTACCATTAATATTTCAATTAATGAACACAGCATAAAATATGCTGCTGAAATTTGCCATTGACCCAAAGCTGTGATAAGCAGAGATCAGGACAGTGTGGAGAAGCAGTGGTTTGTCTCAGTCCTGCCACACTAGAAATGGGGTGATACTTGTACTGTATCTTACGTACTACTGACTAATAACAATTGTCCTATAAACTGTGAATGAAGATAGAATCAGCTGCAAAGAATGGGAAGATGTAAAGGTTGGGGAAATATATGTTTCAGCTATTTTATTGGTCAGTTCCCCTTACAGAAGTGCCCTCAAGGGGGCAGTGGAAGGAGGAGTAGGAAGGCACGTAGATATTTCCTACTCGGGTTTTGCATATGAAAGAAGACCTAGAAGTCAAAGGAAAGGCACAAAGTTCATTGCAAACTGTCATTGTTGCTGTCAGCAGCTACCTCATGGCAGATAGGAGAAATGGATTCTGCAAATGTGGGCAACACAAAACTATTGAATCCTTCAAGGTTCCCTCTTCCTTGTGTTGGATGGTGATATTTGACAGCATTTGCTGTGTGCTGGGAGTCACTACAGCACTTCAGGCTGCTGGTGGTCACCTTGGCTTTGCTCACACAATGAGTATCTCTGATGTGATGGCTGAATTAGACCTCTGCTATCCAAACAACTAGGATAAGTGAAGGCAAAAATTCATTTCTTTTTTAATTGTGCATCAAAATGTCTTTCAGATGGTCTGAAAAAGCCTGGCTGCTAAAATCGTTTACTGCAAGACAGGAAGAAATCATTCCTTTAAATACATGTGAGAGAAAGCTCGTATTCACAATAAATTCATAGCCACACAAAGTGATGTTAGAAGCAGGGCCAGTCATTTCCAAAATAAATTGCAAAAATTAACAACAAAAAAAACCAACTCTGCTTGCCTCTCGTTTAATTTCAGAGGGATTTTTAATAATAATTAAGATGTGCAACTTTTTTTTCTTAATTAATATGAATCGACTAAACAAATTACATGATTCCAGGACTATTTCCTCTGCAAATTGTTTAAATCTCTATTAGTTTATGATAATTCTTGTGTATGAAATGTATTAATCCTGTGGAAAACAAAATACTAACATTTGTTCAATGAAATCATTATCACTAAACACTTATCATCTGTTTAATGAAATTCAGAAATTCGCAGATGGTTGTTCTAAAGCAAATGCATGTTTAGCAGAAACAATGTTGAGAAATAAACATAGTAATTAGTATTATAAATCTGTCTTTTTTTGCAATAAAACTCAAAACATAGATATGGACTATCAGCCTGGAGGAAGATTATTTATCTGTTCTGAAGAGTCCTCTTTAAAATTCAAAACAGGAAATAATCTGCTTTTTGAAAGAACAGATTAAAACAAGCAAAAAAGTGGAACACTGTCCTGATCTAGCAGCTATCCAGGCTTCTCAAATCTCCAGCCAACATGTATATAATAAACTTTGGTGAGGCTGATAATTATAGCAAGGAATTATCCAGGATTACAATGGCAATAGTTGTTATCTACTATCTAGAACTGGTATAAGCTTGGCCAGCCTTCATCACAAGTACGTTTCTTTTGTTATGCAGAATACACAGCTTTGCAATTTTCTTTCTTCTGTAGATTTGTGCTGCCTGTAGGCATTTACCCCTCACTGCCTGATTTTGCTCTGCTCTCCTTTAGATGTTCTCAGTTATTTAACGGTTCCCATATGAAATTCTGGGTCTGCCTGAAGTCACGTCGCGTTGAACTGAAGCTGAGATGGTAAAGCATCTGATTTAGCCATACAGCATAGCCTCACTCCTCTCCCACATCCACAGAAGTTCAGGGGATAGAGCTTGACAAAGTGTCTACAAAATCAAACTGCTTCTCAGTGTTTTGTCCTTGGATTTGTTCTTCCCATACACAAGGGCAGCAAGCGGGAGAATAACTAATACAGGAGAGGACGCTGGAAGGGAGCATTTACTTATGGGGATTAAAATGATATAGTATAGTGACTTTGCAATCTGCACTTTCAAGTGCCAGATGTCCCATTACAGTAATCCCCTTAATTTAAAGGAATACACGTACGCTTTCTTTTTGTCCTGCTTTGCTCTTGCTAATAAATTCTGGGTTGCTGTCCTGCTGGAAAGGCCAAACTTTTCTGTCTATTTTCAGCTTGCTAACGATCTCAGCATGAAAACACACTGATCTCAAGTACAGCTTTATTCAAGAAATAAATGTCAGGTGAAAACAACTCTTTTATTGAAAGCTTGGCAAGAGCTGGCAGCGTTAGGCACAGAAATGCTTACACTGGGTGAAACTTTAATTCATTAAATATAGATTTCATCTTTCTCCATTTCACCACTCTGCGGAGCTGGGAGCAGAGCTACATGTCAGAATACTCTTCCAAACAAGCTACATGTGAATGATTTCATAAATATATCTCATGCATCCGGGCTGGAAATTGGCCAGTCTCCAGAGAGAACAGCCTGGAGGAGCTCACAACTTTCACAATCAGGTGGAAGAACAGATTTCTAGGTTTCTATTGCTGATCTCTCTGCCCGTCCGTGGTTCAAGTCTATGGCTAAATCTGTCAAGGCAAGGTTGAGAGAATGAAAAAAGAAATGTGAGCAGAGAGAGAGGAAGAGATGGGACAAGTTATGTAAAGGAGCCATCAGCCATCAGCCCTAGGGAAAGTGGAGCATATTATTAGTGCAGTCAGATTTTCTATTGCTTTACTATTGTTACTTTGTGCTGCTGGAAAAATTCCTGTTGGAGGCAGTTCAATTCCAGCTGTAGGACTGACAAAGAGAGGGCAGAAGTGAGAAACCCTATAGTCCAGGGACAAAGCTGGACCTCTTCTCCTGGAGCTAAAGGAGCTGGGGCAGAGGACACTTCTCCTTCCACTCTACAGGGATGGAAAAAAGTTGCAGAATCTGTTAGAAATATTGCAATCAGTGGAAAAAATTATGATCCCTTTGGATTTCCCTTCCTAAGGAATTTTGCAGGGTCAATTCAAGCAGAGACAGTATCAAGGTTGTTTCCTCTCTGTGGTTAAGGGTAGCGTAAGTAAAAAATCAGAGCCAACAGTGGCTACCACACTGGGATCACTAATATTTGGGGATAAATCTCACTTTGAGTCACAGCAGTGATACTGGGAACCTCAGTCCTGCAGAAAACCTCCATAGACCTCAAAGCCAATGTAATTACTCTGCGTTGTCCTTCCAAGTGCTTCTCTGCCACTTTGTGTTTCACAGACTTGTATTATTGAAAGGAAAAGAAAATTGAAGGGCATTTTCTCCCCTCTACTGCATGGTTAAATCTTCAAAAGCTTTCTATTTTCATCTAGCACAGATCCCTCTCAGACTTATCCCTGCCCACCCTCCAAGCAACAGCAAATCCAGATTATGTGTTAAAAACAGGAAGCATTCGGTGCACATTCACGCTATATTTAAAAGACTTTTTCTTTCTGATGTGTCCCTTTAAATCTTGTCCTTTTTCTCCCCTGGGAAACAAACCTATACTTATTTCCCTTCTTTATATTTTCTGAAAGCCCTTAACTCTTAGCATTGCCATGCATTTAATTTAGTTAAGCAAATTTAGTTTGTATCAGTCCGTTTGCTGTTCCTGCCATTGTACCAAGCCTGGTATTAGTTCATGGACTGTAGGAGCAGCACCGAGGTTTTAATCTGGGTGAACAGGCAACAGAGGAATTTACAGCACTGGAAGACCCTTGCGTTTGTGCTGGATCATCAATCATTTCCAGAGGCTTTTGCCAAGAAGGTGAGTGGCCAGATGTCTTATATTGGTGAGTTTAAAATTCCTTCTGAACAGGGGAATACACTTTTCCAGCAGAAATTAATCTCCTACAGGAGCATCACCTCCAATTATGAAGCCCCACATAAGACAGTTCATTGGTTGTCAAAATGCCTGCTGAATTCAAGTATCCCACCTCCAGTAGACCAAAGTGACGTGATTTAGTTGACGAGCACATTTATGGACTGAAGTTTACTCCATGACTTTTGAATCAAGTCAAAAATCCAAATGTTTGCTTTGTAGAAATGCCTGCATTTTGGAGCAGGTTTACATCATGAATCACAGAGCTTCAACTTACAAAGCACCCACTGGTTTCATTGTGACAGGAGACGGCGCATTTATTCTTGTCGATATCTTTTAGTAAGTCTGAACTCATGGAACCACTGAAGATTATAAACACCCCCCACAGCCTCACAGAAATAGCACAGCTCATTGCAGCAATGCTGCTGTCATAAGCTATCTTTTCTCATCTGTTTAAAAATAACAACAAAACAATGGCACCAACCCCACAAAATAATAGAACAGAAAATTCCAAACCATATTTTCAAAGAAAGTTTTCCCAAAACTCTGTTTTCCATGTATTTTAATTCCAAAATATCTTTCCTGTGAGATTCTTTGCAGTCGACACAATTTCAGACAAAACCTGCTTCAACCTACTTTGCAACAAGGGTAAAAAACCACCTTGAACCTTTTCCAATCACTATATCCTGCAACTAAGTACTCATTGATCTTCCTCACCGGTCTTATTACAGCCCTGTGAATGAATGGAAGGATTTGATTCAGACATATGTTCTAGCAGAAGAAGACATCTTCACTGCCCCATAACTCTTGTAATCTTAATACCAATTTATCCTTACATGCATTCACAAGCAGGTACCTTTGTCAGCAAGCAGAGCAATTTGTTCAGCAGAAAGCTGAGCCTAGCCTTTAGCCTTACTCGAATCTACTCTCACACACCTCTGAATTGAAAAGTGATGCAAACACATCTGCCATAATGGGGAGCATGATGATGTGGCAAACAGAGTAGACGCTGTTCTGCACTTTGTGGATGAAATGCTGACATCGCGGAAGTGTTATGAAATAAAAATATAGTCAAGATATGAGAGAATAATTTAAAATATAGTTCTGCTGAAAGCATAGTCTTGAAAGTGTGGTCTTTAAAGGATAAAATAGCGCTAATTTTTCCCCACATTTTTCTCATTATATAAAAAGAAAGTAATAACACAGTATTGGCAGTGTTAAAACACAGTGTTATAACACAGTGAGGTTCATTGTCTGAGCTGCTGTATATATTTAC
Organism: Forpus xanthops; assembly: GCA_032466535.1. Classification (NCBI taxonomy): domain Eukaryota; kingdom Metazoa; phylum Chordata; class Aves; order Psittaciformes; family Psittacidae; genus Forpus; species Forpus xanthops. The sequence goes on along the minus strand of JASSUY010038372.1, from coordinate 59,689 downwards.
TGAAAAATAGAGCTATAGGAACAAGAAATACAGTAGAAGAGGAGCAGAAATAGTTACTTATTGCATATCCCAGAGGTGGAGTTCAGGTGGAGATAAAGGGCTTAAAGGTTTTTGATAGATTCTAGGGAATAACCAAGAACTGAATCCAGCGCTTCCAAATTCCATCCACATCACAGTTACTGGTTTGTGCATTCTTCTATAACACACAGCAAACCTATGCTGGAAACAAGATTTTGTGGATTTGTGCATACTGTGTGCTCTAAAGAGCAGCTTGAAAGGAAGATGAATCATAGGCAATCAGTTGGGAGCTTTGCCTCCGGTTTATTGAAGTGCATAGTTGGAAAGAGAAAACATAACAAATAATTTGGATGAGCTATAAAATTGTTATAGTCCTTTAATAACTGAAACTGTAAAACATCCAGAGTGTGAAGTTTTGACAAAGTAACAATTGCCACTCTCTTCATTGAGTTAAATCCAAATGACTGACTAAGGTACCCGAGCAAGCCTCACTGGGCACTGGTGAAGCTCCTGGACACAGAGATCCAGCACAACTGATTCATTTTCTTGGATGTAAAAGCTGTTAATAAGCTTTCAAACAGAAACCGTTTCAAACAGAAGCAAAACCCTACAGAACAAAGTCATGTGTTGCGGGCTCTGTTCATCTGTTTGTACATGTGTGTAGGCTCTTATAAAGTGATATTTACCATATATTTGATTATATCTCTGTCCACATTTACACAAGTTTCTTGACCTGTTGTAGATGGCTTTCTCAAAGTGGCTCCACATGTAGTTACCAATAGTGATGTTGGACTAAAATCTTCCCTTGGTGCTTCTTTAATTAGCAAATGGAACTGTGCCACAATGGCTGTGGAAGAACAATATTGCACTGCCATTAAAAACTTCTCCTTGATTTTATTTCTTGAGTATCTCTTGCATATTTTCCCTTTTCAATTCTCCAAGCACATTACTCCAAAATGCAATCTAAGACATGATAGGATTTGTTTTTATATTCAATTGGCCTAATTTGATGAGTGTTTTTGCCAGGATTCTTGCAATAGGAATTAGATAGACTTTGTGTAGTGTAAAAAAACACAAGAAGGGAGGATTGTGAAAATCACAAAAAGCTTTTAACTGCAAGCTGAAAATAGAAACCACAGCACTTGACAATCTTTTGAGCAGAAGAGATTTTTAAAGAAAAGAGCAGTTTGTAACAGGAGAAACAGAGGAGGTCAAGCAACAAAGAACAGGTCTTATGTTACTGGGAAACTAGCTGAAAAGTGAAGGTACTGCCCTGGAAAGCAAACAGCAAAGAAATTTACTGCCTTTACAAATCCTTCACGGAAGACCCTGCAGAGAAGTTACACTTTTTTTGCCTCTTTGTTTTCTGGGGAAAAAAGGAGCATATACATTTCAGAGCATTCCAGTGTGCTGCCAGACATGTTCCACTATTTTAAACTATCCTTTCTATCCCTCACTTACTTTCCTTATCATGATTCAGCAGGTTGCTTAAATACAAGACAAATCATTTTGCAGTAAATTGAATGACATGCCTACATTTTGGAAACTATTAAAATGCCTAAGTGAACTGAGGCCTTAAATGAGATTTTCATGTGACCAAGATAGGAGGCCTTACATAGATATGAAAAGATGATATGTAATGGTCACGTCAGTTTCTGACACACTAATATACCTCTGTGGATTAAAAGAGCTCACATTGATTTATACTGTTAAAGACTTGCCTCACAAGGTACATTCTGGTGCTGAGCTGGCCCACAGTTCTGACACTCAGACCTCATGGTAGTGCCAACCAACTGCTTCACTCTAAGACTCTTAAGCTGGGTTTTATTGAAAGCGCAGTCAATTTCTTGCTCAGAAGCGTGGCTCTGAAGTCAAATGTACAAGGTATTAATAAATAAATTATAAATAAATATTTATTGTTTAAATAATCAATAGTAAAATTAAACAAGATATTAATTTCCTTATGTTCTCCGTTATGTATAGGAATCCCCAGACAAGAGAGCCAGGGTCCCCTAGGGAGGTGAAATAGACTTCCACTCAATCTGTTTTCCACCTTGGTTGAGAGTCGTTGCACCCTGAAAATGTAATCTCAGCCTTATGAAGCCTAAGGCAGCCCCCTTTTGTTCATTCTGAAAGTGGAAGATCTGTCTGATTAACAATCTACTGCATATCCACAGTATTCTCCACCTAAGGATGTCAAGTAACAGGCGATGACACTCTGCAGTGCACCTCTTGACATTTGTGTCTCTAGATAGGGAGATGATGACACCAATTCAAGTGATACAATTGTAGAAAAGCAAGTACAGAGACAGTAACAGATCCTCTAGGTCATTTGTCCTGGGAAATACACACCAGTAGATCTTGCTTTTATCAACTGTAAGACGGTTGAAGCTGTAACAAAAAGTAAGATCACTTTGTTCACGGATAAACCCAATGTGTTGGCTGAAAGTTACCAGGGCTTATCTCAAGGGAAATCCTGTTTTACCAATGCAGACACAGTTTCATTGGATTCAGTAATCCAATTATGCGCTTGGATTTTTAAAAGGGCTTTTGGTAAGATTCTGTTGGCATTGATAGAGAAACCGAGTTGCCAAGAGAATCGCTAATGCGAGTTTTTGGACTGAGGCTGATGAAACTTCTCAGGAGTCAGCAGTGAGGGTTCCCTTGCATCCTTAAGGTAGCAAGTATTAAAATCAAGCAGAACATTTTGATGGAAATAGGACAGAATGAGACAGTGAGTATGTTATAATCCATTAACTCAGAAGATGCTTCCCTTTTCCTTCTCAGGCATTAACAGTTACCATGACCCTTACAGCTGTGAAGAGCTTATGAGTTAACTGACCACTTCTCCCTTTGTATACCTTCTCACAGTTGGCTATTCAGGCTTGGATATTGCATTTTGAACCTACCTCCCTGTTTCATTTCTGGAAATTGCAGTTCAAGTGCTCTCCTATGTCTCTCTGATCATAAATGGTCACCATATTGGGCTCCTTCAATTAGGCTGCTAATGTCAATACTCAAGTAATGTGAGGCCCTTACCAGTACATCAGCTAGTATCCTTCTCGCTGTCTCAGCTTCCCAGAGAAAAATCAATATTATGAAGACTCATATTGCTATCTTGCTCACAAATAAGCCCTTTGAGCAGCAAAAAAAAAAAAAACAAAAAACGCTTGTTTTTAGCTATTACAAAGAAGAGTTCTCATTTCAACAAGACAGGTTGCTGCTCCTCACCACCTCCCCAGATCTGACATGATTCTTCTGCCATTTCCTTAGAAGATTACAATAATGGATTCTTTATTAGTAAACACAGATATCTCAAAAATCAACACACATGACAGGCAAACAACATCCAGCTTTGTACGTTCTTAGAATTACAGAATCATAGAATGATTTGGGTTGGAAAGGATCTTAAGTTTATCCAGTTCCAAGCACCTGCTACAGGCAGGGAAACTCACACTAAACCATGTCACCCAAGGCTTTGTCCAACCTGGCCTTGAACACTGCCAGGCATGGACCATTTACCACTTCTTTGGGCAGCCTGCTCCAGTGCCTCACCACACTCACAGTAAAGAACTTCCTCCTTATATCCAATCTAAACTTCCCCTCTTTAAGTTTGAACCTGTTACCCCTTGTCTTACCACTACAGGCCCTAATGAAGAACCCCTCCCCAGCATCCTTACAGGCCCCCTTCAGATACCGGAATGATGCTATGAGCTCTCCATGCAGCCTTCTCTTCTCCAGGCAGAACAGCCTCAACTTTCTCATTGTGTCTTCATACAGGAGGTGCTCCAGTCCCCTGATCATCCTCATGGCATCCTCTGGACTTCCTCCAAGAACTCCATGTCTTCTTAGTCCACAAAGATTTCTTCATCTGTATTTCTCATAAGCATTTCTCTTCATCTACCAACTGCCCCTTAATTCTCTGAAGATTTAAACTCTACATTTATCACCTTGCATCTTTGGGTAATTCTGAGGGAGAATGCAACATGCATAGCACATCTCACATGTACAACTATTGCAAACAAATATGAAATAGTCATACTCAAGTCAACAGAATCTACAACTCAAATGAAAATGCATTATCACAATCAACAACACATTTAGATGAGAAATCATACTAAGTACAGTATGAAATAAGAGTATCATAACAGCTGAGCTATCTATAATGTCTTTCAGGTTGATAAGTAATAACATGTTATTCAGAGAGACGGATCCATACATTTCATCCATCTTAACAACGCAAGCACAGATTTCTTTTCTCTTTTGTTCAGTGTTTCATTATACCTATTTTGCTGTAGATAATTTTGGTCCTATAAATTCTCTCTGATAGCTATTTACACTGTGATTCTGCTCTTCAAAGAGACTGTAGAGCTCCATAAGCATTGCACATCAGCAGTGTTCATACCAAATAAGTTTGGTTTAAAATTTGAGGGGTTCTTCCTTCACTGCTTCCAGCACTGTAAGTCAAGCTTGTGTCCACACTGCGGTAACCAGACCTGGGGTTTTGCATAACTACTGCCACATGGACATACCCACCAAGGGTCTTAATACAGAGTTTTGAAGCCATGTTTTTCTCCATACTGCCTTCAGGTTACGTTCCACTGTTTCCACATAATGCTAATTTCCATTCCTACAAGGGCATTTTCTTCAGAACACTTTTCTCTTGGCATAATTTTGGGGGCAAGCAAATCACAATAGGGTTATGGAAGTGCTAGTGAATTGTTACTGCTGGCAATAAGGTGCCAGCAGGGAAAAGAACAGTGTGACTGCCATGTCCCAAACTGAGTTACCAGCTTTGACAGCTAGGAAGAAGCAATGAGTACATATCTTTTTGATGGTAAAGTGATCGCATCTGACTCAAAGCCCCTGAAACACTGCGCGCTTGAATTGATGTGTTACCACTTTTATAGTCACCAATCGGAGAAGTGTGATTTGCTGTAACTTCTTTTAATGCAGACATCTGGATGATATAAGCAAACTGCACCCAGAAAATCTTACAAACCCTGGAATCCTGATCCAAAGCCTTGCAATAACCATATGTACTTACAATAGTAGCTTGAGCTCCCTAATCTTTATTGCATGTGTAGTGCATCAGTGTGGTAGAATAGTATACATTACAGTCATCTGTTTTCAGTGCACTAGTGTGATAGAACAGTACACAGTACAGTCATCTGTTTTTCAGCATTGCACATTTAAATGAGGTTAACTTCTCTTTAGTTTTGATGTAAATTTAACTTGCATATATAGCAAACTCCAGTTTTCCCCTGGATAAATTCTGCATCCCTCTTCTGCCTTGACCTTTGAAAATCTTCCCCATGACTACCAATCAAAACACTCTCTGTATCAGAAATTCTTTCAGATCTTGCTGGAAGATTAATCATTCTGAGTTCCAAAATATTCTGTAGAGAGTCTTTTAGTTAGTTAATTTTCTCAAATCTCATTTAAAGAGTGTCTAAGTAGTAAAAATTGGCAGAAATTATTAGTGGCAGTATCCTACATTTGCCATTGAAAAGGAGATGAATACTTTGTCACCAAAGATATTAATTCCCCAAAGTGTACTTTTTGCTTCCTAAGCTAGACCCAGTAAGAGATTCCTTTGCCTAGAAGCTAGTATGTGACATTTAGAGGTCTGATTCCCCCTAGGCAGATTCCAGAACACTTTGCTGAGTGTCTGGGCTCTGGCTATGAGACATAGAGAATAATATACCACAAAATGAAACTCAGGCAGCTACTGTGCTGAGCAGAAAGCTGACAAGAACATTTATGCTCAGAGCACAGCCACCTTGGTGTTGTCAATAAAGAAAAGCATTGTTCGGATAACTCTGGACACAGCTTTAAACGAGTTTAAAAACACCTCTGCTCTGGCTGCTTACATGGCCTAGTTTCCTTTCAGGCATACTGGGAACACAAAGTTAATCCAAATACAAGAGCAGACAGGTTTAAGACAAGGCTGTTCAGCTATATCCACCAATCTCTTAGAGCACATGAGCAATTAGCACAGACACACTCCAACCAACTTGACAAACTCAACCCAAGAATATGGGATGAAGGTGCATGCGTGTGTTTGAAGAGACTGTTCATGCTGACCTCAAGTCCTACATCCTTCATCTGTTCTCTGATGAAAGGTAGAAAGGCAACTGGATAAAAAATAATCAAAAAGGGAACTCTGGAACTTGCTGCTTGAATGTGAAACACAAATTTAGTGTTCCCACAAGTTTAGTTACTCCTTTCTATTGCACTGGAAACATACATGTCCAAGGGAAGGCTCTCAATTTAAGCAGCATGAGATAGGTCTTTAACAGGGTCATGTAAATGCAATCCCTTAATCTGTGAACTTTCCACCAGAAAGTCCTTTTAATTCCCCTGCATATCAAAGATTCAACATATAATTAAGTTCATAGTAATTCCACTTTGGAAAGTACCAGCAGGGCTGTTCAAGACAAAAGACACATTAGAAAAGCATTAGTTACCATTGTGATATTAGGATTTATTGTTTGCAAACTGTACAAATAATAGTCCTGAAAGCTTTTCCTAACTTTATATTTGTGCTGCCACTAATTGGTATCTCTCTTGGGATTCTTCACCACCAGATGGTGACCATATGGATAGGGACACTTGTTTATAAACCCTGTTATTTATACACGTAAAAAACTACCTAGGGAAAATAAACTTCCCCTAGATTTTGTTAGGGAGACGTGAAAGCACTGTCATTCTATAATGGTGGAATTTACATTTTTTTGTCCCTTTTCAACAGAAGCTGGCAAAAAAGCTCAGGATTTAGTTGCTGGGTTTTTCTTTTTAAACAACTTCTTAAACAAAGTGAGGATTTAAAATAGTACTAAGGTTAATTCAGTAGTAAGAGTAAAGCTATTAACTGTGCAATTGCATCACTTTTTCTTCTCCAAACAAAGAGGACAGAAGCAAAGGGGGAAATGTGTCTTGCAACAGACTGATTCAAATAGAGAATAGCATGCTTGACTACTGTAGAGGGCACTAGAAATACCAGCAAGAAAACCAGCAACTGTAAGTCCCACCAAGAAGGACAAAGGGTCTGGATCTTGATCTATTAAGTTAGTAATGCTAATGTAGTATTTGCATTAGTAAATGCTCAGAAAAATATTAATTGCTCTAAGTCAACATCTATTGCATTCATAACAATGTAATTGAGATCAGATCCAAGCCTGGAAATTGTAATAAAACTAATACTATTAGAGTAGTATTATTAGAATAATAATTTTAATAATAGAATTAATGATATTAGAATAGCACTTTATATAATTTACATTATTTAATTTGCCATTTACTTAAAGCCACTTAATCCACCAGAAAAATTAATTCACAGTCAAAAGTCCTTTTATATCCCATTGATTTCAATGGACATTGGATAAACTTTAAGAAATTCAAAGCAATTTTCTAAAGGGAATGAAGACAAATAGTAGCTAGTTTTAATACTGGTCATTGGAGACCGTACAAGTCAGGAATACTATGAAGCAATTTATGCCAAATCATTTTTACATAATTCCTTTAAGTCAGCAAAGAGGTTTTTCTAACATGAAGTTAATAATTGTATTGCTAACATAAAAATGCCATTGTGCAAGGCCTTACATTGGAAAGAAATGCAACTGCTTTGAATGTAATATGTGAAATCAGTTCTGTACTGATATGCCAGGGGAGTAAAACATACACAACCATCCTCCCCTGCCACAGAACTTCTGTTCATACATTTCTGAAAGCATTAAACATAGCCGGATGACCTTGTTGAACTGAAGGACTGAAACATAGAATCACAGAACAGTTAGGGTTGGAAAGGACCTTAAGATCATCCAGTTCCAACCCCCCTCCCATGGGAAGGGACATCTCACACTAAACCAAGGCCCTGTCCAACCTGGCCTTGAACACTGCCAGGGATGGAGCATTCACAACTTCCCTGGGCAACCCATTCCAGTGCCTCACCACCCTTCACAGTAAAGAATTTCTTCCTCAGATCCAATCTAAATTTCCCCTGTTTAAGTTTGGGCCCATGACCCCTTGTTCTATCACTACAGTCCCTCATGAAGAGTCCGTCCCCAGCATCCCTATAGGCCCCCTTCAGATACTGGAAGACTGCTATGAGCTCTCCATGAAGCCTTCTCTTCTCAAGCAGAATAAGCAATGAAAGACAGTTCCCTGTATGCTGTATATATTCCTAACAGGGCTGCTATGTTTGTCCCTAGGCATCACTGTCCACCCTCTAAGGCCTCATCCAGGACTATGACCTCCATCTTCTAGGATGGAAATCTTATTGCTCACCCCTTTTACTGCTTGGGGCTTGTTTGTCTTCCCAGTTTACAAAATTATAGAAACATAGAATCACAGAATCATAGAATCATAGAACAGTTAGGGTTGGAAAGGACCTTAAGATCATCTAGTTCCAACCCCCCTGCCATGGGC
>JASSUY010038372.1:0-51141 GCA_032466535.1 Forpus xanthops | reverse complement strand
TCATAGAATAGTTAGGGTTGGAAAGGACCTTAAGATCATGTAGTTCCAACCCCCCCTGCCATGGGCAGGGACACCTCCCACTAAACCATGCCACCTAAGGCTCTGTCCAACCTGGCCTTTAACACTGCCAGGGATGGGGCAACCACAGCTTCTCTGGGCAACCTGTGCCAGCACCTCAACACTCTCACAAGGAGCAACTTCTGCCTAATATCTGACCTGAACTTCCCGTTTCATTTTGAACCTATCACCCCTTGTCCTATAACTACAGTCCCTGATGAAGAGTCCCTCTCCAACATCCCTGTAACTCCCTTTCAGACACTGAAAGCTGCTCTGAGGTCTCCACACAGCTGCTCTTCCCCAGGCTGAATAGTCCAAGTTTTCTCAGAGTGTCTTCATACACAAAAGACTCTGAATAGGCAAGAAAAAGGGAAAAAACTCACCCCAAAATACACAGCTGGACAGGCCTGGGACCTGCTGACATCAGTGACTGATGTCCTCACCAACTTGAGGCAAGTGGCTGCACCTCAAGTTTGTGGCTCCTACAGATCGTCAGCACAGAGCAACTCCCAGGAGGGCAAAGATATTATTCTCCCCGTGGGAGAGTATTTTCTTTGTACCATTATAAAGCTTTTTAGCCCCTACATCGGCCTTCTCCATGCTGATTTCCAGCAGATGTTGTGCTAATCAAGAACAATGTAATCTCAGTGCCTTAATATAGTACTGGGGTGCGATAAGTCCAAAATTGCTGTCATCATCAGTGCGAGGACGATCTGGTCATTGTTCGGAACTGTCCTCTGACGATTACATGAAGGGGAATGTATTTTCTTCTATCTACTCCCATTCTGCTTCCAAATTTAAAACTATTCAGGCATTAGATGCTTCTGTTTTTCTAAGGGCTTAATAAGAGGCCGCGATGCGGATGTTCCAATACGGCTATGACAAATTACAATTAGAGAAGCAATATTAAACTTGACCAAGGATGCCAAACTCAGCCCCATCTGTAGAAGTGCAGTAACAGTCAGAAAAGGGCTGCAGTTTCTGCTAAAGTAGCTGCTACCACCATGTGCCATGTGCTGGTGAGGGCAGAGTAGATGTCTTACAGCTCAAGCAAATACTGCAACTTAAAGCTGAAAGCTCAAGATTAAATACAGGACTCGTGGAGGGAGCAAATGTGTGAAGGGGTGGCTTGGTTTCTACATTGGCATCACTAAACTGAGATCAGAGGATGATCCTGATTTGGGTCGAAACATCAAGATGATCCGGTTCCAATCCCCTGCCATGGGCAGGGACACCTTCCACAAGAGCACATTGCTCCAAGGCCCTGTGTCCAACCTGGCCTTGAACACTGCTAGGGATGGGGCAGCCACAGCTTCTCTGGGCACCCTGTGCCAGCGCCTCAGCACCCCCATGGTAAAGAACTTCTTCCTTATCTCTAACCTCAACTTCCCCTGTTTCACTGTGAGCCCATCACCACTTGTCCTATCACTACAGTCTCTGATGAAGCTCAACACTTCCTCACCCAGTGGGGACAGGTCCATGCCTACCAGCATTCACCAGCTTCAATCTGCTGAAGGTGAGAAGCCATTAAAACATGCACACAACTACTAATGTCCCATTTTGTCCTCCCAAAGCACCTCAGGAGGAGACATATCCACCTGCAAGTAGCTCTCAGGCACATTTCCCTTCCTCTGACAATCACCACATAAAATGCTGCTTCCAAATCAGTTCTCATTCCAAACTCCAGAGCTTTCCAGAACAACATGCCTGTTATTCTGGAAACCAGGTATTAAAATCTCACTTGTGCAGGCCTGCTTTTACATTTCCAGCTTTGCCAGCAGCCATTCTGCACTGGTAAAGCTGGCAAGGATGAGGGAGGAGCCAGCAAACAGTTTTCAAATGCCTCTATTGTCCAGGGACAACAGGAAAGTGCAGATTCATCTAAGTTATACAGTCCTGGGGACTGGGGAAATGGTAGCTGTGCTCCTTTTCTCCCAGACTCCCCTGGACAGCTAAATCCCACTCTAAGCTTATGAAATATTGCCTGCTCTTTATTTATACATCTGATGTATTTGCTGACAGCCAGAACCGACATCTCCGTGGCTCCCTCTTTCTACCCCTGCAGCCTTTGGGTCTGAACACAGCTCTGATAGAGCAGATGAGAACACAATGGTAACTCAATCTGGCTTGTTCAGTGTAAAATGTAATAAAAAGGGGGCCCAGAGCCAGAGCCTGAGGCTGTAAATTTTCCTCCAGCGCTGTGCTTGTTGCCCTCCTCAGACCTTCCTCCTTCATCTCCTCCCTGCTCTGCCTGGTCCCACCACTGCTGCCACTTTGCCTCATTGATATACACATTTCAAAGGAGCTGATCCAACATACTGTAATTCAATGGCAAGGGAAAGGTGACTTAGGGAAAGGTGAAAAATAAGACAGACTTTGCTTTTGCCAAAGCCCAGGCGACTCAAGGGAGATACGTCTGATTCACACAACAGTCTCTGTTGTGCCCCATGCAGACAGAACTGTCTGACAACATTCATCGCAAAATTGTATGCAGCACAAGGAACACCAGCATTAAAAGCAAAATACAAATTAATTAATAGATTCATTATTTACTAGAGCATAAAACCCCATATGCATTGCATACTGTCCTGACTTCCCAGGCTCACCTGGGTCTACTTTTGACAGGGTTGTAAGTAAAAGGATGTGAATAACAAACCTTACCTGCTGCCAGGTCCTCGTCTTTCATGCTCATACTTTGCTATCCAATTTTATCTTCCTTGTCTAGAAAGGAATCAATACAATGTCAGTTCACACCTTGTCCTCGCTGTGTGCTGTCATCTGAAGTAGCTGGTGGCCAGCGGAGATGAAGCACGGGCTGGAAGCTGGTATGCTCATCTGGGATGTGGGATATCGTGGCTCAATTCCCTGGACTGCCACAAGCAACTGCTGTGACCTTCTGCAGGTTGGGAGGTTGCTAATAGCATTTGCAGCGCAACATCCCAACTCCTTGGATAGGACTTATTGCCAAGGGTCCTATGAGTGCTTAGCAGATAGGGACAGAGGCTGAAGCTCCATATGGGATATGGGCTTTGCAGAAAACTCTCCCAACATGAATTTCTGCAACAAAGACTTCCATCTCCAATTGGAAAAATTAATCTGAATCCAGTGGAATCCCCCACAACTTTTATCTAGAACAGATGGTTTCCTTAGTTTGAAGTTTTCCTGGCAGATCAATATGAGGGAAGAGAGATGACACTGCTTATTTTAGTCATTTGAGTTACACAGCAGAAAAGTTAAGAGCTTTGGGACTCTAGATAGATACCAGGACAGAGACAGACTCCACATCATAGCTTCACTGTAAGCACCCCTTGCTCAGGTCCCCGATACCTCCCTCACATCACACTCTGCCTAAAATCTGTCAGGCACAGCATCCCAGCCTCCATGGGCAGAAACAAGGACCCCATCCAGCACCCCAGGGTGCTAGAGGAGACAGACCCAACACCAGTCACAGACATGGAGGATACCTCTCCTTCCCATCCATCCCCACCAGCCAGCGCTCCTCCCCCTACAAGCAGGGCTCCTGCATTGGGTTACCCAAATCCTCCAGGACTCCTTTGCAAGTCACTGACTGGAAACATTGCGCAGAAACAGGAGCTGCTCCATCTCCTCATCACCAGCAATGAGGTAAAGGGAGAAAACCAGCCTTGCTCATCATCCCTTCCTTTTATAAGATCCTTCCTGCAGCTGTGGCAGAGATCCAGGGCTGGGATGCACTGCACCTGCAGCAGAGCCGTTATCTGTGCCCAGGCACAGCTGTAATGAGGGAGGGAGACTGAATGTCCCAAATCACATCATCTCTATTGCTTTGTATTCAACCATACCATGACGCATGCTGCAATAAATAGGCAGACAAATAGCTGTTTCAAAACGTGATCTCCACAAGCTGTCTTGAAAAGAAGTTATCTCAGTGGAGCTTTAGCTAGAATTACCCCTGTTCCTTACTCCTCTGCTCCTTCCCTGGCTGGAAAAGCCCTGAGCCAGCACCTCCTGATTTATGGTGCTCAAAATCACAGCTCAGAGACATGAGGGGAGCTGGTTTGAAAACGCTTTGTTTATAGATACATGGATGTCAAAGTGAGTTCAGCCCCAAGTTCTACCTCCAGCATCAGGAAAACTACATTACTGGGTACATGTCTTCCAGAGTCTAAATATCTGTTATCGCCCAGAGAAGTCAGGCTGTACATGACAATATTTGGGATCCCCCCCTCCATCCCACTTGGCCAATCCTATCTTGCAAAGAGTGGGACAATACTTGGGTCTTGTGAGACCTCACTTGGAGTATTGTGTGCAGTTCTGGTGTCCTCAACAAAAAAAAGGACATGGAAATGTTGGAACAAGTCCAGAGGAGGCCATGAGGATGATCAGGGGACTCTAGCACCTCCTCTGTGAAGATAGGATGAGAGAGTTGAGTCTGTTCAGCCTGGAGAAGAGAAGGCTGTGTGGAGACCTCATAGCAGCCTTCCAGTATCTGAAGGGGGCCTATAGAGATGCTGGGGAGGGACTCTTCATGAGGGACTGTAGTGAGAGGACAAGGGGTAATAGGTTCAAACTGAAACAAGGGAAGTTTAGATTGATATAAGGAGGAAGTTCTTTACTGTAAGGGTGCTGAGGCACTGGAATGTGTTGCCCGGGGAAGCTGTGAATGCTCCACCCCTGGCAGTGCTCAAGACCAGACTGGATAGAACCTTGGGTGACATGGTCTGATGTGAAGCATCCCTGCCCATGGCAGGGGGGTGGAACTTGATGTTCTTAAGGTCCTTTCCAACCCAAACCATTCTATGATTCTATGACTCCCTCCACCACTCTTAGCCTCTCCCATCTTGGCAAAGAGCAGGACAACGTCTGGGACTCTCTCCATCCCTCTTAGCCATTCCCATCTTGAGAAGAGCAAGGCAGAGCACGCCGGCGTGCCTCTGGAAGCCCATTACTGTTTTATGGAGGTCACCCTCACCTAATTATGCCACTGTTCCTCCCAGCCCCAGCTTGACCCTGCCTGATCCTGAAATGGATTAACATGTCTTGGTCACTTGAGCGTGTGGTGTGTGTCTGCTCCAGGAGGGCAGCGGCTGAAGGGCTGCCCGTATCTCAATGTTATTTTGACCTCGGCCGTTTCTTTCTGTGGCGAGTCCTTCGCAGACCTGTTGAATGGGGCTTTCATTTCGCTGACCCCCGGGGTCATCTGTTTTCGGAGCATGAAATATGGCTGCCGGTGGACAGGAGGGAAGAGATAAACTTCACTGAGGAGCCTTAACAGGCCAATGAGCCGTGACTAATGATGATTGTGGTTTGTCTTTCCAGGGCATAATTTATTGGGCTGCTGACCACTTAGTGCACTGGTTGGGGAATTAACTCCTTCGGGTGCAGGCTCACGGGGCTCTGCCCAGGAGGGGTTTGTTTCTCTTTGCTCATCCTTCTCCCCCTTTGCAGGGGGAATGAGCATTTCTTCCCTCATCTTTCCCCCTGTGATTCTTCCTGGTTGTTTTCATAGAATGGTTTGGCTTGGAAAAGATCCTAAGGTCATCCAGTTCCAGCCCCCTCAACAGGCAGGGACACCTCACACTAGACCGTGTTACCCAAGGCTCTGTCCAGCCTGGCCCTGAGCACTGCCACGGGTGGGGTATTCATCACTTCTCTGAGCATCCTGTGCCAGTGCCTCACCACCCTGACAGTAAAGAACTTCTTCCTTCTATCCAATCTGTATCTCCCCTGCTTCAGTTCATGACTTTGTCCCCACCCCCAAAATGGTTCTTACAGCTTTTCCCCATGCAGATCTCCCACTGCAATGTCCCCCTGCCCAACCATTTGTTGCAGCCAGAAAAGGAACCATGAAGCCCAGCGACACTTTTAGGTGGGGGACCTGGCAGATGGCTGACGCTAGCCACAGCTGCCCCAACAAGGGAGCTCCGTGTCAAACACTGCTCTTACATCTTCATCACAGGGCTCTCTCAAAGGCCTGCAGCTTTCTCCTGGAGGAAAGCCCGAGCGTGACAGCACGTTCCTGGTCATACTGCCATTCATCTCTGTCAGCCCGTGGAGAGATGGGGAGGGACAGACCAGGCTGCTCCCTCCCAGCTGCAGTGTGGGCAGCCTGGAGAAGGTTGCCAGCAGCCCCACGGCCTGTGCAAAACAGGGTCAGTGCTAGGATCTAAGCCCTGATTTCATCTTGGTTTTGGCTTTCTTTTAGCATTCACCTGTGGAGGGATTAATTACAAAAGGTTGGGTTTGTCATGGTGAGCAGCATGGGGAGAGGCTGATGCCATAAGGAGGTCATTAGAAATAACTCACTTCATTCACATCAGTGTTTGTGGTGGACCTGTGTCTTCTCCAGTGTCCTAAAATGTTGATAGGGGAAAAAAAGCACAAGTTGTAGGAGTGCCCTGCAGCCTTTCATTATTTTAAGGGCTATATTCTGCCTCTGCATTGTTTCACTGCCCACTGAGGTCAGCTCCATCACCCAGTTTCAAAGTGCCTCAGTTTCCCCACCTGAAAACATTGGGCAGGGGGAGGATGTGAAGATCAGTGGGGTGAAAAGGATCTGACACATGCTGGGGTAGGGATCTGGTGCAGGGAAAGCAGCTCCTTGCACCTCACGGGTGCTGATACAAAGCCATCTGTGATGGCAGGGCAGAGAGGACTGTGGAATCACAGGTTTGGTAAGAGTCCTGAAAGAGCCTTTCCCAAAGCAACCAAAAAGTGAATCAATTGATTGAATTATCAGTCAAGTTGTATTTAAAACACTGATCCCATAACTTGGAATGAGAGTGGTCTCCTTTAGGCAACCCCCCTTGAAAGCACAGGAAAAAAGGATATCAGAAAGTCTGATGGGAGAGTGGAAGAGTCCCCCAAGGGCTCTCACAGGTCCAAATCTATTTCACTCTCTAAAATTCTGGAAGTGTTTACATATTAAGAGCCATTCACAGCCAGAGAATCTCCCTGCCTTCGAAGGGAGGATAGCTATTTCTGCAACAGCAGTGCCCACAAGTGGGTGTCCTTTAGGATGTGGGGACTTCAGGAGGGCCAAAAACCACAGGGATAGAAGTCATGATGTGTCCGCAGTGGCCGGCTGGGTCACAGAAGGGATATGGTTTGGTGGCATAACCACAGGTACCCCTGTATTCCTTAGCATTAGGATTTCCTGCCCTTCAAAGTGAGATTTGAGAAGGACATTTGGACTGATTTTCTGCTGATTTACAAACTAAAGGACAAGGCATCAATCTCAAGCCTTTATGTGCAATAAGAGCACTGGCATAACCCAGGTGTGAGCTACAATATATGTACAACCATATACATTAACACACCACATAGTGACCTGGTGCTCCGCAAGTTCAATCACACTATAACTCATTACTAGCCCCTCAGAATAGATATTCCCATCCTATCCAGGCTGGCTGAAGACTTCTGGGGAGGCACAGGAGGACTGCAGCTCCTCTGATAGTCACCTAAAAGAAGATTTTAATGGAAATCAAGAGGCATCACTATCCAAAACCCAGAGTAAAAAACACCATGAGCTCCTACTCCAGGTGAGGGGTTTGTGTGAGAGTGCTGAAGCTTGCTCTGTAGTTATATGGGTTTGGCAGAAGGAGTCTTAGGAAGAAAAGTGGTTTACATTGACGATGCTGGGAGAAATAAGTAGTAAAAAGGAATTGTAGATAGAGGCTAGGAGCCTCTGTGGGGACATACCTTCCAGTTTGCAGACTTATATTAATGTAACTGCTTATCAAAACCTAAAAGGGTACCAGAGTTTCTTATTTCTCTTCATATTTCCTGCAGAAATAAAAGATATTTGGAAAGAAAGGGATAAAAAGCCTCTCCTTCCCTGCCCATGCAGCACGCTGGCACCTCCTGGGCTGCCCTCCCAGCGCTCTCCAACCCGACATTCTACCTCCTGTTGGATCTCCCCTTGCAAGAGCCCTTCCTCTGACTATTATTGTTATCACTAAGAAGTGCCCAGACAGGAGAGACAAAGTCAGGCTGATGGGCTCTTTTCCTCCCAGGTGGAGGACCACACACGAGCACAGCAACAGCACAGAGCAACCTGTGCCCTGTGAGGCAAGAGATAGGGAAGATGCACACAATGTGTGAGAGGTGGCAGAAGACGTGGAAATAAAGATGTGAGAATGTGAGACTGAGGCAGCAGAGAGGAGAAAATAAAGGGGGGATAAAGGACTGGAGGCAAGGCAGGCTGAGAATGTGAGCTTACCGCATCCCACAGTAGATGCAGACCTTTAGGGCTCTGCAGCCACAGTGATTAGCCAAGACATGATCCAGCCTTTGCTGGCCTGATGCAGGGTAAGAGGTCAGCAGCAGGCTGATAAAGCAGAGTATCTTCAGCTCCTCTTGGGGGGTGAGGTAGCTAAACAAGACTGCAAAGGTCTCTGAGCAAACAGCCTTGCAGTGCCCAAAAGGCATCAGTAGCCACTGGGCTCAGCTCTGCTTTTGCACCCCAAAATGGACCTCTTTGGGTGTGGATGCAGATGAGCCTTGCAAAGAAAAAAGGCAGCTGTTTCTTCCTATGTTTTGCTCAGATGGTGTTGTCAAAGAGTTCAATTTGGGGAGGGGGAAAATGGTGCAACTGTGTCCTTTTGAAGTGATATTGTTACCTGCAGTCACGAAACCTTAATGGATGGGAAGATGACTCTTGGCTGGGCTGAAATTCCCAAGCTCAGTCTTGTAAAAGAGGATCTGAATGTAAAAGAGAGGGGGAGATATTTAACAGAGCCAAGACCTGGGGATCAAGAGGAGAGAGGAACATCCCAGTTAACCCTTACAGGACCAAATTCTAAGGCTGACCTGGATAAATCACTGCTAAGAAATAGCATTGGAAGAAACATGTCGAGGTCTTAACAAAAATAAATACCCTTCAGAAACATCCCAGCTTGGTTTCTGGAAGAGGAAATGTAGTTTCTCTTACTCTGAGGCTTCTGCTTTCCCCTCCCATGCTCTGGGGCAGCAGCAAACCCCCCAGCCCCATAGCCAGTGAGTAAGCAGAAGCTGCAAAATCATTAAGTCCACTAGAGATGCTCTTGCTGGTTTGAATAAACAGCCTGCTGTTGTTCTACACATGTGAGTTACTGTACGAGTTGGTGAAAGGTTCTGGATTTATAGCCTTGGGAAACGATTTATTGTTTTAAGGCCACAGCTGATAAAGCTGGGGAAACGCCAGGGTGTGATTTCCCTGTCCTGCCTCTGGCTCAGTCCCTGCATCCCGCAGCCGCTGGCCATACAGAAGGGGGAGAAATGCTCTAAAGAGAACCACAAAATCCACTGGTGGTAAATGCTGTTTGTGTAGATCTGTGTCCATTTAGGCACAGACCCAGCATCTGCTCTGTTTCCAGTACTGAGCATAGGCTTGGATTAGAGAGCCATCAGTCATTCGGCAGTGCAGTTGAAGAAGAGATTGTGGAAATCACAGGTCTGGTAAGAGTCCTGAAAGAGCCATTTTCAAAGCAACCATAAAGTGAATCAATTGAATTATCATTCAAGATGTATTTAAAACACTGATCCCATAACTTGGAATAAGAATGATCTCCTTTAGACAACCCCCCTTGAAAGCACAGGAAAAAAAGGTACCAGAAAGTCTGGTGGTGGCTCCTCAGCAGACAAACTGCAGCCATCTTCTGGCACTCAAAGGTGGCCCACATAGAATCATAGAATAGTTTGGGCTCAAAAGGACCTTCAGATCATCCAGTTCCATGCTACAGGATAACCCTTTTGATCCTCTTTCATCAAGGCAATGCTTGGTTTGAGGTCAGGCTGACGCTCCCCTCTCACGAGGAATGCAGCACCCGTTAGCAGGATCCAAGGGACCTCCAGTGTCTTCTCACAATCCCCCATCCTACCTTCTTCTGCCTTCAATACTGCTGTCAAGGAGCAGGATATATGGTCTCAGAATGGAGCTGGAGAAGCTGCTCAGTGTCAGGATGAAAAGACAAACCCTCAGACATGACAGCAGCACACCACAGGGATGCTTTATCCACAGCCATCTTTATAGCATCATTACTGGGAACTTGAGCTGTTGGTACTAAGGTCCAACCTCCTCTAAATCCAGCCACACCTAGAGATACTTTTGCCACAGACACCAGGTTATGCTCATTGTTGGCTACAGCTATACAATGACTTACTTAACACCAAAGTTGTCTTACCTGTGGTAATCCTCCTCTGCCTATTGGGAATGCTGGGAGGTTTCAGTCATTAGTGCCAAGTAATTTCACACACCTCAGACCACAGCACTCATGTTCATGTGGGAAGTTGCTGCTACCTCTGTACTTACCCCCTAACTCCAGCCTCCTCTGGGATTTGCTGCATTAAATGAGCACATGGGTTAACATGCCTTGCATGTCGCTCTGTCCTCTCCAGCCATCTCTTGTACAAGAGAACTATGTTCTATAGGAAGGGCCTCCTCCCTCCACCCTTTGTCATGCATTAGGCATGCAGCAGAGAGAAGAAGGAAAAAGGCGAAGAGAGTCTGTCCCTATCCGTGATGTCCTTGAAGGAGGAATTTACACTCAACAGGCTTTTGGTATGAAAAGTAGATCGATGCTCCAGCATGCTTGGCCCAGCTCCCTGAGAACTGGTGGGTCAAAAGTTGTCCCCCCAGGATAGATGTAGTGGGGATGGGCTATAAGCTGCAATCAGGCATCCTTACCTGATGTAGTAGTATGAGAGAATCTTCATGTCCCTTGTCACTGCTGGGGCTACTTCTGACCCTGCCATCCAGTCTACATCCTTCTGAATGAAGTTATTCATATGTTACAGGCTGAAACTCGGGTTTCCAAAGTCCTAATTAAAGAAACTAGGGTTGACTTTCCAGAAGATGGATAGAAAGGCAAATGTTTCCCTTTACAAGTGCAGTGTCTAGAAAAAAGACTGATCCTGGCCTGTTCTAGATAAGGGGAAGAGTAGGTATGCCCTAAAAATTTCTATTACTTCAAAGTTCATAAATCTATTGGTTTAAAACTGTCAACAAAAAAGAGGAAATATGAGCTAGAGACATGGTTATCACCAGGAAAGGAATTTCCTCCAAAGGGAGAGCAAGATAGTAAGTCCAGGAAAGAGGGTCAGATAGGGAAATACCTCTATGAGATGTTAGGAATCTGGACAAGCCTGATCTATGAATATCTTTTCATTGACTCCAGCAGACTTTGTCTCTGCCCAGCACTCGAGAAGGATGGTCAGAAGACTTGTTTTCAACTCAGTGGAAAAAGCAAAGTTAACAGAAATGATTTTTTGGTATTACTTTGTTGAGTTTTGTTGGAGTTTTTATTTTCCTTTGATATATGTCAGGCTTCTGTCAAAAAATCTCTTTGTCCAGCTGGCCTGATCCTGCTTTTTGGTATCCCCAGGGGTGAAAATCATGTGGCAAAGAAGTGGTATGTTCTGCAGGGCATGAAGAAAGGGTTGAAACCGTGGGAAAGAGAAAGGAGGAATGCAGGCCATAGAAGGACAGTAATAGACATGGAAGACTAAGGAAGGACCTTTTGTTCTCACCCTAAAAAAAGGAGAACAGCACAGAAGGGAGGAGGAAGAGGGAAAAGCTAGGCCTGATGAGTGCTGAACTCTGTGTCTGCTTTTGGTTTGTGCAGGGTGAAACAAATGGAGTCACCCCTCAGAAGCAGCTTTTCCACTCAGAATCATCCAAACCACCAATGAGGCTCAGCTTTGCTGCCATCAGTATCTCTCCAAACTCAGCCCCTGTTTAAGACTTTGAACCTACTGATGCTATTCCTCTTTTCTCAGCTATGGAACACGTCTGGGGCACTGCTGTTCATAGTAAAGGACACCTAAAGAGCCAATACATTCCTAAACAGTGATAGGAAAAGGCCAGAGTTTATATTAAAAGTGCTCAACACTGCATCAGAAGGCTACACAGCAGCAGGATCTGCACATGGAGTAGCACTGTGATTATTATCACTCCAGAGGGCGACTGGGTACTCCTGTGACAATGCTGAGGACCAAAACATGTGCTTCCCTGGAGGTGTAGCAACAAATCCTCAAAAGATGGGATGTGGCTCCTAACTAGAGAGTGTCTGTACTGCCTCCCAGTGCTAATGGTACTGAAAATGGGGCATCCAGGATGGCATCTTCATTGTACTCACCAGGCTGGGATGGTCATGGCCTGGCCTGAGCAGAGCCTCCACATCACCCCTTGTTCTGGACACAGCACTGCCTGGTGCATCCACTCTGATAACACACTGAGGAGAACTCCAGTTCCCAGAGCTGTCAGAGCAGCACTAAATCCACCAAGAACATGTTCAAACAAACACATTACAACAGATAAAGGATCAGATAGTTTGATGCCTCTGCCTCCTACCTGAGAGCCACACAGCAGCAGAGTTGCACCCCGCCTGAATTTCATCCTCTCTCTGGAGGGCTGAAAATGGTTCTTTAATAAGCTCCATCCTTCCCCACCCTTTCCCTTCTCCTTTTATCTCATTCTGCCTAAAGTTACCATCCTGTCTTAGGGCAAAGTTCCCACTGCTGCCAACCCCTCCCCTCCATTCTTGTGATAACCCAGTGTTTTCAGCCTGTGCTCTGCTCTGGGGGTAAGCAGTAACTTGCTTATAGAAGACTGTTTACATTTGAATATAAGTCCAATTACACCAGCCCATCTAATAGTCTGCTCTGTATATGTTACCGAGTACTTAGGACCAGTTTTTTGAAAGCCATTATGCTCATGTGATTTTCCTCAAAGCCTTTCCAAGGGATTTTGTTTTGACAGGAGGGCATTAAGGGGGTGAAACTGATAGCATAAGTACCACTTACAGACTTTGATCAGCTTGGGTCATAATTCTCTGGGAGAAAGTCTTGTATATATTAGAGAAAGAAATTAATTTTATTGCCTCTGCGGCTTTTCTTTTCCTGATGGTAACGTCCAAGCACTTGTACTCAGACAGTTTTTGTGCAAGCTCCCTGTGTTCGGAGCTGAAGTACAAGGTGAACTGTCCACCTGCCCAGCACGGGAAAGAAGGTACCAGCAAGAGGTACCCCAAGAGGATGGCTCCCTCCAGAGAGGGTTGCACCATCCCTGGAGACATTCAAGGCCAGACTGGATGTGGTTAAGAGCAACCTGGTCCAGTTGAAGATGTCCCTGCTTATTGCAGGGGGGTTGGGCTAGGTGAGCTTTGAAGGTCCCTTCCAACCCAAACTATTCTATGTGTCTACGACACCATCCTACAAAATGGTGAGAGAGACTTGCAGACTTCTTCTTCTACACACACTGGAATTAGATGTTATATGGATGTGTAAATATGGACCTCACTGATACCTACAAAGTATTATTTAGTATGTCAAATTCCAAGGCTAATGGCTTGGTAAGAGCTAAATGAGAACAGATTAAAACATCTCAGATGTTTCTGTAGCCATGACGTGAAGAATATGATCAACTTCTGCCTCCAACCCAGGTGTTACACTAGGGAGAGGAGAAGCAGAACTGATTGGCACTGTAGATTTTGGGGTGAAGAGACTCATAGCTTACTCTGCATCTCAGGGCCTGCACACACAGGGGAATCATTGACACTGTGGCACAGAAACACATGGTCCAGGCTAAGAGAGCAATCAGTGACCTGGATTGCACCAGCATCACAACCTCAAGTTGGTGAGTGATGAGAGCTCAGACGCATATTTAAATGGGTGGGTAGATAGGGTGAAGAAGCCACATTCTGCAGGAAGAGTTAAACTTGGCCATTGGTGCTTTTGGCCAAATGAAGAACACCAGGGAAGAGCACAGCCAATGGGGAAATGCTGCAGTGTTGAAACTACTGCACACTTGAGATGCTCATAAAAGCTACAAAAGCAGAATTGTGAAAATCTTCCATTGCACTTCTGGTAGTGGTTCTGTGGCATGGTCAGGGTTGTTCCTGCTGTTTCCCTTGGTGCCACTCGGAAACAAAGGGATAGGAGAGCATGGACAAGCCATCACCTGGAGCCAACAGCCATCTACAGTTGTCACACATCTCAGTAGCACCTTGTCAGCAGGTAGGAGCTGACTGTTGATATGTAGCCTGCAGTGATTGAGGAGCTTCTCTCCTTAAACACAAGCTGATGATGTCTCCCTGAAGTGCAGAGTTGTGTGAATCTGTTCCCTCCTTTCCAAAACTCCCATGTGTTGGTGTCCTTCACCACAGAACAAACTGCATGTGCAACCCTCTGTATTTACTATAAAATTCATTTCTGCAAGCTATTTGGAGTGAAATTATTCACACTTCACATTGGCAATCTAAAGTGATGTCTAGTCAAAACTAAAGTTTAGTGTAACCATAATGAGAAGATGATTGAGTCCTCAGGAAGAGTCTTTATACCTCCTTGGCCATCTCTAGAGGTGCCAAGGAGAGTAGAAACAAAGCACAAACAGCTAAAGCAGACACTTACCTTGACTTTAGCTAGAGCCAGAAAGATTCGTCTTCATTAGGTATCCCTACAGTGATCCAGAAGCTGCATCTTAAAGGAGAAACGCAAACAGAAAATCCAACAGAATAAACCAGACACACAACAAAACCTGTAAGACAGGCTTGTAACTTGGCAGAACAACCCCTCAAAAGGCAGAAGCAGCATGTATTTCCTATGTTGGCCCATTCAGCATGGCTTCACATCACCCCAGCTGAACAATAAGCCCTGAGGAGTTTCAGTGATATCCCAGTTCATCTTGTCAAATAAAAGACATTTATGGCAGCTTGAGCAAAGCTGAGATGAACTTCTAAACCAGTCCCAAGCATGATATGCACTCCTCTATTGCTAGGGGCAGTAATAAATATATGCAGAAAGAATACAGGGATCCCATCTCATCTAAAGTCTAGCAAGGACCTAACTTTGGATCAGCAGCTATCTAGCCCTAACTCAACTCACACGTGAGCATTTCACATGAAGGGTGTGCTTTAGTTCCTGCCCAGGCCAGCCAGCTAAACAGTGTAAACCTAGGGCTGAGATCTCCCTGGAAGCAGGATGCTTTAAGCAGTATTGGGTCCTTTGACAGGGTAATACATCACTGACAGGTACTGAAAAGAATAGCCCCTCTTCATCATTACCCCCACTTCCTGCCAAATCCGGATTGGAATCAAGAGCGGAAATGTTCATGCATCGCTAGTGAAGCTGGTTGGAAAATTGTTGTCAAAACAGATTTCCATCAGAAAATGACACCCTGTTGGCTTTGGCAAATTTTTATTTGGGAACAACATGGAGAGAGAAAGAACTGTAAATGTCAGTGTGCCCTTTTGACATTTTCCCCAATGAAAAGGATGGACTTTCTTGCTTAGAAATGACTTTTCCTTGACATTCATCTTCTACATTCAGCTCAAAACAAATCAACTTTTCTACCAAAATGGAACTTGTTGACTACTCTCAGAGGGCTTTCCCCTCTTGGAATGGAATATGCAGAAATCCCAGGATACTGGCTTTTTCCCAGTTCAGAATGGCATTAGAGGTCAAAAAAAAAACCCTTCGGTTCTTTCTGGTGAGTCAAGATTTATTCTTCATGCTAGCTAGGGCTCTGCACTCTCACCTGGATTTCTTTCTTTCCTTGTTCTTCCTGGACTGATGAGCTTATCTTCAGTGTAACTTTTCCCTGAGTTTCCAGCTCTAGCACTGCCTTTTTTCCAGCTTCTCCTCTCCCATCCCCAGACCCCCTAGAAATCATAGAATCATAAAGTGGTTTGGGTTGGAAAACACCTTAAGATCATCCAGTTCCAACCCCCAGACCAAAAGCAACTTGGGTACCACATGTTCAGCTGGAATCCATCAGATGTGAAGTGTTTCCTCTGGAGATCACAAGATATCCCAATACTCCAAACCTTTCTCCCTGGCAGGAGCAGCAGTGGCTCTTGGTGCCCTTTCCTACTGCTGCCAGCCATAGAAATGACTGTCTTCTCACATTCTGCCTTCACCCACACTCCCTTTCTCCAACAAGGACTCAAATCCACAAGGATTTCCCTTTCCCTCTCCTATGAAAAAGCAAAACCAGAACAAATGTTGGGAGAAAAAGTCAAGTGTGTCTTCCACAAAACCACCCCCAGCTTTTCAGCTCGGGCATTGTCTGGTGAAATGTGATCTACCTTTTACGTTCTGCAACAGGTTCCCCAAACAATTGAGGATTTAATTCAAAAGAGTGTAATAGAGATGCATTTTGCTTAAGCTCAACCATCTGCAGTGTGTCTCATCTCTGCTGACTGTGCGGCTGTCCTCCACCGCCAACAGACAGTAGATCTACAGGGAGAGGGATCCCCACCACATCGCTACATAAAGGGCACACATAGCTATCTTACAGAGAGCTACAGTTTGCTAAGACACATGGCATGCCATTTTTTACCTTGGAGTGCAATTCCAGGCTCATAGCAGCTTTGGCAAACAGGGAACTGGGAATCTGCTCCATCACCACACTGTTTCCCAGCTTCTTTGTGGTAAAAGAGGAATGAAAAGGTCTCAAATACACTCTTGTGTGACCTCAGCAAAAGCAACTCCCAGTTACTGAGCACTGACATTGCAAACAGATTTTGTAATGAGCCTGGAAAAAGAGCAGCCCTCAACACAATGGGCTCAACTTCAGCTGTTTTAGACACACTTCAGGCATTGAAGGTCGCAAGTGCACATCAGCAGCCACAGAGTAACACAGCTCAGGTGGAGCAGAGGAATTGGCCTTTACCATGCCATCCTGCACAGCAAAGCTTTCAGTCCATGGTGATCAGACTCTCATAGAGACATAGGGATCATTGCAAGATACCTAGGGGAAGCAAGCCTACAACCAGGAGCTTAAAATGCCCGTGCAAGGCTCATGGAGAATTTGAAGGGAGGGAAAGAATCTTTATATTGGTAGACTAAACCCCTATTTTTAACTCAGCTGAAGCTGATGAAATGTCTCCCTCCTCAGCCCCACATCTTCCCCACATGCAGTAGATTTATCTTGCTTGAAACTATCTAAATGTTCCCACAGGGACTTTCCAGTGCAGGTCTGCTCTCCAGTAAACAAGCAAGCACGCAAAGCCAAGCCATGCTCAGGTCCTGCCTTGCCCAGAAGTGCAGGAAGTTTTGAAGCCAGTGCCAAGGGTTTCCCTTGGGTTTGCAGCTGATTCAGACTTAGGGCCAAGCTCCAACTGTGTGTCACCGCAGGCAAGACTGAGCACCTCAGAAAGGATCCTTCCCTCCCATCTTGGTAGCCCTGGGGAAACTGTACCATGAAACAGAATCTTGACACAATTCAGCTGCTCTGAGGGCTGGAGAAAATGATTCTGAGCTTAGAGCCAAAAAGCAACTGCTTCTTTTTGTGACCAGCTCAATGTGCTCCGAGAGCAGTGGGTTTTACCAAGGGATTACAGGTTGCAGGACCTCCCCGGTGTGATGAAACTCAGCTGCTGGAGGCAGGAGAAAGCACTTTAGATAACAGGCCAGCAGAGGGGAAAGGGAAAAAGGAGGAAGCATGCTGGGTGTTTGATGCTGTCAATCATAAATCTCACAGGGTCCCTATGGAAGATGCTGGAGTGCAGAGAGCCTTAAGCATCCACACCTCTGTCTCTTCGACAGCACAGGCGATGCTCTCTGCTCAGTTGGTCATGCAACACATACAGCACCTTCCTCCCTGGCTGCTCCACTCCTTCTCCAGGGAAGATGCTTCCAGCACTGGGCCAGTGATCCTCAGCAATGCAGGGAAATTCAGGCTGACAAGTTATTGATAACGTCAAGCAGCACTTGAGCTGCTCTGTGGACCCCAATGCTCCCTGCTCCCCTCCACACAAGCAGTAGGGGCAAGGGACATGTTCTGAGGTGCCACCCAGCCTCGCACTTTCCTTCATGCCACTTCCAGGTTCCTTCATTGAGGCCAATCAGTGTGTCCCAGCCTGCCCTCCTCTCACTGAGGAATGAGGCAGCTCATTGCTGGGACAGAGGAGCAGATGCTGGGCTGGCAAGAGGGTAAAGAAGAGAAACCCCAGGCTTCCTGTGCAAAGCAGCTTTTCAGCATTTAGCTGTCTCAGTGTGTCTCTTGCTGGAAAGGAAGAAAGAAAGGGAATGGAGCTAAATAGCCATTAAAACACACACACTCAGTAGATGAAATCATGGCTATAAACCAGTCTAGACTGCAGATCTGCAGAGCAATGCTGGATCCTACTGAAGGATCTAGCCCTAAACATGGTTAAAATATTTAACTTTATCCTTTTCTTCCCCCAAAAGAATCTCTGTTGTAATGTTAAAATTACATCATTCCAGCCCTTGTGAAGGGAAAGCTGATGCCACGGAGCTCTGTCGCCCATTCTGAGTGCCTTCAATGAAAGGAAGACAGTTGATGGTGATGCCCAGGCACCAACTTGCAGGAAACCCTCTGTGAAAGTGTGGTGACATCTCAAGGATGTAGGAAGAAGCAAGGCTAACCAGATTTTATGTTTGCTTTGCATTAGGAGCAGTGTAACCATCTGACCTTCACAGCAGCAGCCCTGAAAAAAAGGAAGCACTTCTTTTGACCAGCTGAAGTGGAAAACAATGACACAAATGAAAGGATGTGCAATTTCTGGTTTTCTTGGATACAAGGAATCTCTCGAGTGGAGATCTCTGTTTCCCAATATTCTTTTCATTTTGCATGACTCTGGACCTAGACTATTCTGCAAACATAGACATGCAGCTATGGAAGCAGAGGCACTATGAAGGAGAGAACAGCAGGGATATCACCCCAGGGTTACTAACATGAAGTTAACCTCCATTTACTGCCAAAGAAGCAGAGCTCCTATATTTCTTTCCCACCTTACTTTGGATGTGTTATCGAGTCTTCTGCAGCTGCCCATCTTTCTCTAGTGGCCACAGTGGGCACCTGAAAGCCCAGCAAAAGTGACCTCAGCCTCAAGAGCAGCAGGAGCAGGGCCGCTACATGAAGAGGGACAAGCTGGGAGCTGAGTGTGACCCTGGCACAGGAATGCCCTCAGCAGTAGGATGCTATTCTGCCAGTTCTGAACACAGCAGGGCCATTGCAAGCTCCAAGTGATTAACGCATCAGGTTCAGAGCCTACTCAGAACAGAAGACAAAGTCAGGGACATGACTTGAGGGAAAAGATCTATCTAGAAGACAGGGATACAGACAGACTACTACAATAAAGGTCTAGACAGGACAAGAGATAAACTACTTACAGGTCTGAAGTTCACACAGAAGATAGGGCAGAGAAGAAATGCCTTGAGCAGTTGGCTCAGGTGCACACCAGAGGCAGGGCAGAACAGGACAGGAGACAAACTACCTGCAGAATATGTCCATAGTCCATCCAGGAAGCCAGGCACTTGCCAGGCACACAGCAGGTACACGTACCACATAGCCCAGGGAGGGAACAAAAGCTCAGAGTTGCCCTTAAATAGAACTCCAAGGCCATGGGAATAGGAGGAATGGGTGGAAACACCAAGTGAGGCTGCTCAGGTCAATCAAGGCCAGTCAATTCCTCAAGAAAACCAGCTTGCAGCTGCTTCTGCTGTGGTGTCTGGTGTGGCCAGGGAGAGGCTGGTGGGGCAGCATCAAGGGTCCCTAGGTCAAAGTTAGGATGCCTCACTGAGGGAACACCTTTCAAGAGCATCAGGGACCTGTTGCCCAGGCCTGTGAGTGAGACAGATGGGGAGCCAACAGAAGGAGCTGATTTGGCAGATGAGCTGAATGGTGACAGATGGGACTGATGTGACATTTCTACCCTTGACACCATAGAAAAAGGCCTGTTCCAATGCCTGAGCAGAGGTCTTTCCTTGGAGCATTCCTTCCCAACCAGTAGACTCATAGAGCTGGTTGCTTCCCTGGCCATTAAACCTTTGTTCCCTAAGCTCACAATGATGTTCTGGGCATCTACTCAGCAGAAAGGAAAAACACACCAGAAAGGAAAATCACAGAAACCACCATAGCTTGTGGAAGACAACTCTCAAATGCACCTCTTAGAGGATGTTCAGATGTCATGGGTCTTTTGAAGGTCTTTGGATGCCAGAGAAGTACTCTTCATCAGAGACTATAATGATAGGACAAGGGCTGATGGGTTTAAAATGAAACAGGGGAAGTGCAGTTAGAAATAAGGAAGAAAATCTTTACTGTGAGAGTGGTGAGGCACTGAAACATGCTGCCCTAAGAAGTGGTAAATGCTCTATCCCTGGCAGTGTTCAAGGCCAGGTTGGACAGAGCCTTGGGTGACATGGTCTAGTGTGATATATCCCTGCCCATGGCAGGGGGTTGGAACTGGATGACCTTAAGTTCCTTTCCAACCCAAACCATTCTGATTCTAAGGTGCACAAAGCCTCATACACCCTGAGACTTCAACTGTTGCTCTGCATCGTGTTTCCATCAAGTGTGCAGAGGGAAGCAGACAGGGGAGGGGAAACTCAAAACGCTATCTGCCGCTTGCCGAACTGAAGGCAGCTTCCAATAACACATTGACGTATTGTACAGCAGAGGGAGGCCTTTCAAGCATGCTTTGACTTGATGCCAGGCTTAGGCAGTATGCTGCTTTGTATTAATTTGTATAACTTCATGAGGAAACTGTGCTTGGCTTGTATGTGAATTTTAAATGAATTGTTAACACATTTTTATGAATGGAGGAGTTGGTGTTAGCTGGGGGGATTGGCTGCTTGTTGTTTAAAGCAGAGGAAATCAATCAAGGCTTTTCACTAAATAAAACTTTATTGAGTGGTAATAAACAGATACTTCCAAAAAAAACCATTTTAAACTGCATAAAAAACCAAGTGAAAGGTGCTTGACTGCTTCAGCATGAATCACAGGTCAGGAAATGTGTATCTGTATTAAAGCACCTCAAGGGTTTTCCTAACACCAAGAAGGAAGATGCATTTGTGTGCTACATCAGTGCCTTAATGGAGAATGGACCATCTGCCTATGACCCAATATCTGGGGCCATCAAGGGACCCCATGAAACAGCAGCCAGATGCCAGTTGGGAGATGTTTTGATGCAGGATATTTTGCTGTGCCAAAGGCTGCCCATTGCACTTTGTACGGCAGGAATACACCCACTTGTCTGTTCTTTCTGCCTACCATCCATCCTCTCCCATCCTTTCCTGAAACTTTTGACTCATAAGGTGGTTGGGAAACACAACCTCCCACATCTATTTCTTCATCCTTCTCTTAGCAGTGGCAAAGGGGATTGTGCGTAAAGTTGCTGCTAGGGAACAGGGAAAAGAGAAGTGAGAATACTCTGAGGGCTTTCCTGTGAAGATCTGGAGCAAGTCAACTTTAATCAAAAGCAGGGGAGCTGCTCTCGCAATGGTGAGTCCCTCTCTCTTCTACTACTGTTGATAAAGTGGGGTCACAGAGCTACAGAAAAGCCACTTACACTAAAGGGAGGGCACTTTGGTAACCTTTGCAGTCAAATTTCTCTTCTCCCTCCATTCTGAAGCCTCAAGAATGATAAACATCAGATGTCAGCATGGATATGAGAGAGAAGAAAGAGGAGAGAAGAAAGAGGATAGAGCTGAAGAAGAAAAATATACAGGTCTACAGGATCTCCAAGGCTTTGGCTACTACATGACTATCAGGTCTCCATCAAAGGGAGCAGATCATCTCCTGCGGTAGAATGAAAGCAACCTCCTGACTATGTAATAGAGGTGTAAATAATAGAGACTAAAGAGTAGATCCAAGCCAAGAGAAACCTCAAGTGGAGAAAGTTCACACTGCTGCCTGTTCCTGCAAGCTCTCCCCAAAGCCAAGCTCTCCTAGCCAGAAGACAAACCAGTTCTGCTACTTTCCCTCCCCAAAATCCAAGTCATTCATCTTGGAAGGGGAAGTTTGGACTGGAAAACCAATGGGCTGGATCTTGGTTCTTCTATTACAGGCTTGTGTTACAGTGTTATTCATAAAAGGTCCTGCAGACTGAGTGACCAGTTCCTGGGCTGCTTCCAAGGCTTGTTTAAACTTTTCCATCCTTTTCACAGTCTCGTGTGACTTTGGCCAGCGCATTGACTGATGTTGCTAAAACTCATGCTCCTCCTTCCCGCTCGACAAAGTATGTGTTTTGGAATGTCTCTAGATTGCTTTTCATAGTGAGCTTCTCACTTGGTGGGGATCACTGAGTTTTGTTGTTAAATAAGTGGATTTCTTCAAAAAAGCAATTCCCTGGTCTCTGCCGTTGTGCACTGGCTGCTACTTTGTGGTGGTTGAGGACAGAAGACAGATCTTCAATGTTGATGATTTCATGAGCACCTCAAGGAAATCACAGCATTGTTCCTTCAGCTGCAGAGGCTGGTGTTCTGTACTTTTGTGTGTCATTGCTGCAATATCTGATGTTCCATAAACAAAAAACTTCAACTGGAGTGCTGCCCAGATCATTGGATCATTGTGTACCGTCTCCATTTTGCATGTACCCCTGATGCTGATGGGTGGGACTGGCAGGGTTCCTTCTTTGTCACCAGGTAATGCTGCTTCTCCATTGCATATCCAGCACAGCAGCATCAAATGAGATTTTCGATCTCACCTACACTTAAACTTCAAAGCTAGGGGATAGCAACTAGCTTTCCAGACACCTTTAAAACCAGGCAGAAAAGGGCAGCTCTTCTAACACGTCATTTATCCATACTTAAGGTATGGCTGCAGCTGGGATGGACTGAGTCACCCAAGGAAAGCACTTCTGTTTCATCTCTAAACTTTAAAAACCAGCTTAAAATACACATCACGCTCTTGCATCACAAAGTCCAGGGCCAACCTTGAGCTGTCCATAGCTGCACAGAACCCAGGACATCCTGGAACGTTTTGTGGGCTAGAAAGCACAAGGTTTATTTGTGACTTTTACCCTCATGGCACCTGTAGGCAGAAAGAAGCGACATCTTCAGCCTTGCTATGTGGTTAAAAGGAGCAGGGAGTGCAAGAGCTTTCAGGGCTGGAACCAGAACTTTCACTGCATAGGGACTGGTGCAGTGTGGGATTGTGGTTTACCTAAACATGGGAAATGCAGCATCACTCAGCAAAATGGAGCTTGTAAAGACCTTAGGCTTTTCTGGGAAACAATTAAATTTGACCAGCATAAACTCTGGGTTTGCTGATGGAATTCAAAACAGCCAATAGATCCAGGACATGCAGAGACAAGTCAGATCAGCAATGGTTGTGGTGTATGGGGATTTGATGGGGATTTGCTACCTTTCCACTTACCTTCCATAGCACAACACAGCACATCACCAGGAAGAAAAACATCAAAACCAAATTCTTGAAGCCAAAGCACCTGAGATGTCAACACCACCGAGGCACAAACTTATTTGCAACATTGCAAGACTCAAAGGGCAGAGAAAGATGACTTCAAGCAACCATAGCCCACAAGAGAAAATTGTAAAACCCATGACATGAAAGAAAACTAGAAAAAGGAAGAATAGAAAGAACGAATTTCAGGTTTTCACTCTGTGCCTTCTGAGCTCATAAAAGGTCACATTTCCTGGCTGTTTTTGTGAGTAGGAGTGTTAGAAATGTGCTTTATTTAAAGAAAATGAAATCTCCAGTAATTACACAGCTTCAGGAGCCAGGACTCTAAGAAAAACACCAAGTATTGCAAGAGTTGGCAACTCTGCCTGTGGAAAAGGACTGAGTCATGGTGGCTGTTTGGACTCCTTGATGGGGGAGGAAGACCAGTGCAGCCACTTTGGAGTGGTGGGGAGCTTGCTCAGTGTGGCTGTGGGTCCACCGGCCACCTCTGCAGCACCATTGTGCATGACTGTGATGGAAGACATGGAGGATGACGTAGCCAGGACTGGGGATGCTGAGTCTGCTGTGCCTCCAGCTACCTGAATGGAGTGCAGAAAGGACCAAAGTGCAGCATCTGGGGCAGGAACAGGAAGGTGATGGAGGGGAAACCCTGGGCTTGCAGGCAAAATGTCTCATTCCACTCTGGGAAAATGTGTTAGAGAGAATTCCTTGCAAACCATCAGCTTGCAGGGAGGTAAAATCCCTCCTTTCCTAGGCAAAGACTTTGAAATACTGAACTGCTCCATCTTTAAAAGGATGCAAACAGACCTGGACTTATCCTGCCCAGTGCTAGCAGAGAAAGGTAGAGGGAGGATCAAGACATTAAACATGGGCAGCACAGCAGGAGAAGGATATGTTATGCTTGGCTTGAATGCAATCAATATTTTAGCAGTCCCAAAGCTGTGTTGTTCTTGTACTTAATGTCCTTCCAGCCTACCACCTCCCAAACCAGTTTTGTCCTGCATATGTCCCTGGTCCCTGAGCATTTTAGTTACATCACTTCTTCAAGCTGAGTCCCTGAGAGTCAGAGAACCTCTTCAAGTCCACTCTTATTAAGCAGCCAGATGAACCCTAGAGTCAGGACTTGGTTGCTCTCTGGAGTCTGGAGGAAGAACCAGTCCCTGTCTCATTGCACTATCTGTGTATGCATCCCCCAGCAAGGCTGTGCTTCCCAGAGGACACACAGCAGGCACCAGGAGGCCTCTGAAGCCTCCAGAGCATGGCAGCAGTGGGAGAGAGAAAAGCACTGGGAGAGAAGCCGCTGGCTGATGATGCTGTGTGTGGGAGCAGGATAAAGACAAGCGGGTAGCCAGAGCCTAGGAGCCAGCAGGCCATTACCCGCTAGGGTGGGATGCCCTGGGTCCCCAAAGCCATGCTGCAATCCATCTCAAGGAAATAGAGGCAGCTCATTACAGGGATTACTTCCAGGCAGGCAGTCGCACAGGCCAATGAGCTCCCCATCGATTTGTGACTGCCCTCTTTCCCAGCAGAGGGAGTTTGGGAGAGCCTTCTGCATTGATCCGACCTGTTGTTTCTGTAATGGGGCTGCTGCCAGATGAATTTCACATTAAAGAAAGAAAAGTTGTTATTTGCAGATGTGATGAAGCTTCCACTGCTCCAAAGCATTGGCACCACATCAAAGAAACGATCCTCTTCTCCTTGACAGCCCAATGAGCAGGGTGACAGCTTTGCTTCACCTCTCTGGTATGCACCATGTCATTGCTGATACTGATCGGCAATGCCTTGTATTCATAGTCAATGCATTATAGTCAATGGCCAAGATCTCATGGCTACATTTGAGCAGGAGCAACCCAGAAAGTCCCATCACCCTTTGTGTGATCAGATGGGCCATCTGTGCTGTTAAAAGGGGGACACTGGGATCAGGAGCTCACAGCTGGGGAAAACTAAAAGCAAGCAGTTGCAGGGCTCTGCTCCCCTGGGACACCAGAGAGGATTCCAGCAGGTCTCTGTGGGTGGCAAGGCTCTCCAAACAGAGCTTCTGACTATATCAAGGTCTGTGGAACAAGCTCTCTAGCCAGAGGTTAGGTGCTTTAATTTGGATCCTACAAAGCCCACCCTCAAAGTCCTATAACTCATGCAGTCATTTTTTTAACTAAACTCATTTTCTCCATCATTTCTATTTAATTGGCTTCACAGGATGAAGAGATATTCTTATGTTCTCTTACAGATCCCTATATTCCCTCATATAGCAACTGAAGACACTAATATCTCCATCTAATGACAGAGTGAATGATCCCTGCTAAGGGCAATGGCTGGGTTTATTTATGTCAGCCAAGGGCTGGGTTTATTTATGTCACCTGATTTGCTCCATGCAGTGCTCCAGCCAGCTCCACTTGGCTTTTTTTAGCAAGCACATTTCATTTTTCACTCCCCACTGTCATCCCCTTCCCCATCTCATTCAGAAACTTCACCCACTCCTTCTATCACAGCCTGTCCCTCAGCTACGCTGTGATATAAATCAGCATTAATTCTGCTGGGAAAATCCTCTAAATCACTCATTGTCCTCATTATTATTATTTATCTTAGCCTGGAGGTGACACATGCAAACCAAAGCTCTTCTGTTCCACTTGCGAGGATTTTAATGGGCTTACAGGCTTGGCAGCCCAACTGCAACACCTTACACAGACTTTCCTAATGGAAATGGTTCTTCATCCCTCAGTCTGGGTCCATGGGTCCTCTGTCTCAGAGCCTGGTCTAACTGCTCCCTTCAGGGATGGACTTAGGGTGAAGCGCTCGGGGACATATTTCCCTGTGAGTACTTGGGAATCACTGTTGCAAAAGCACTGTCGGTGTGATTGAATCTCCTAA
Organism: Forpus xanthops; assembly: GCA_032466535.1. Lineage (NCBI taxonomy): Eukaryota > Metazoa > Chordata > Aves > Psittaciformes > Psittacidae > Forpus > Forpus xanthops. Next base: position 25,091 of record JASSUY010038372.1, on the reverse strand, counting down.
TTAAAGCTCAATAGATGTATATGTCTATATGTCTAACTATGTCTATATATATATGTATATGCATATATATAATATATGTGTATATAAAACTTGTTGTGTACGTACAAGGAAAGCCACAGACAACTTTTGTATGGGATTTTCAGAGTGGTTAAGCCAGTAAGTGTTAATAATTGTTTTCCCCTCTCATTTAGCTCATAAACTGGAGGAGTTCAAGCTTCCAAACAATCAACTCAGCCTTTTTCCTCCTCTGCTTTGCCTGATCAGGAAAGATGTAAGAAAGAAATGAAACAAAAAGAGGTAGAAGCCACCTTGCTCTCCAAGAACAAGCCCAGATCAGGCACAGAAACCAATGTGGCAGCTTCTGGTTTGGAGAATACCCACATTGTACCTGTGCTGATGGCAAGCAACCGAAAAAGCAAGGTCTCTCCTTCCCTGACGCCAACCACATTGCATCTCCTTACCCTCACATCTCCATACTCTGTATTTTTCAGTCCATCTCCCCTGCACTGTGGCAGGACAGCACCGTCCCTGCACGGTCAGAATGGTGTGAGCCGACCTCCAGGGCCACCCCCCCCCCCCCCCAGGAGCAATAATGCATGGGAATATCGATCCTCACACTTGTCACTCCGGATGGATGTGCCACCGCTGAATCCCTAACCTCTAGCTGTGCCTGGAGTCTGTAAGCTCCCACCCTCTCCTCCCACCAAGCAGAGAACACCATGTCCAACAGCCTATTAGCAGGAGGACAGCCTGTCCCATGTCAAAACACACAAGGTGCCACTGTCCCCATGGGTATGCAGGCAGCTGCTGACAGCGCTCTGGCTCTGCCTGCCTGTCTCCCCTGCCTGCACTGCTGTCCTGCCAGGACCCCAAAACCTGCAGCAGCAGCACAGAGCCCAGCTGAAGAGCACAATGATACTGCAGCTAGCAAGGGGAGAAGGAAAAGTAGCTATGGTCTACTTGCTGGCTTCAGGACCCATTTTCCTTGAGACATAAAGGAGGAGCACTGGCCTTCATCCTGACAGCCCTCCTCATCACCCCAGGGAAGGTGTTCAGGGTGCAATGCATACAAGGGAATGATTTTAGGGTCACACTATGTGCATTTCAAGAGCAAGAGCCTTATTCATTCCTCCTCATTATAAAGTTATTGGTAAGCATTAGCATCCTGAAATGAGATCAGTAATGTTTCTATAGTTCCTATGATACAGGGAAAATGATGCAGATGGAGTTTGTTACCTGCCTTCATCTAAGTGATTTATATTTAGTAGGTACACAAAACTCCCATGACAACTTCAACCAGTCATTGACTATTTCAATAGAGACATGACCACACCACACATGGGTCCTGCCTAAGCCTAGGTCTAGAGACACCCAGAACCTAGATGCATCCTGGGGGCTTTAAGGTATCCCTGATAGAAAATTGTCATTTCTCAGCATGTAAATGGGATGCACACAGCCTCGGCAAGGATAAATCTATTGGCAAGTTCATGTTCGCAGTCTGCCTCAAATTGCTACTCATAGGAATTAAGGACTTGTTAAACTCCTCAAATTAAACCATTTGCCTGAAGCTTAAAGTGGTCCTGCAAGGTAATTCCTTTCCCATATAGCAAATTCCACTCTGCTACGTGGGGCTGCAGTGCACCTGTATGGTGAAAGCCCATATCCTACTGCTCAGACAACCTTTCCATCACTCCAGCCTCTGGACTAGACATCTGCCAGGGCAGTCCCCAGAGCCACACTGTTCACACCACTTTTCCTAAGGTAGGTCTGACACCTTCCTGTGGCTCCACCTTTCCTGTCCTGGTCCTAAGTAGTCACTTAATAAGTCCAAGTTTACTATATGGTGGGTTAAACCCTGTTAGAGTTGAAATTCCTGCACTGTTTTCCTCCAGACTGTGCTCCATGTGGGAGCTTTCCCATCCAACATCCCTCTGGGATGAAGCACACAAGGTCTTATGTCAACCCAGACCCAAATTTTTCAGTCATTTGTGAGGAATCACATTGTCTCTGTGTCACTCAGCTCTCTTCGGCAATAACTTTTGAAATCCATGGGTCTATTTCACTCAACTCAGACTGAAAAAGCCCCAAAAGCATTAGGAGTTGGCTTGGTTTGATGACCATAGGCACCTGGATAGAGGGAAAACTCCAGCCGTGGCTAGAGCTCAGCACAGCCACTAGATGCTGGAAAAGGCATGAGAGAGCTTTGAAAGGCCCCAACCTCAGGAAATGTTTTGGTCAGAGCTCACACCTTATGCACGTGATAATCCAGCCATAAGACACAGAGCCATGGGAAACCAAAGCTCCATAAGTCCTACTCCCCATGGATCAACTTCAACCAGGAAAAGAACACCACAAATGCAAGTAAAATACAAGAAAATACCTTTCATAAAAGCAGAGACCCCTGGAGAAGGCATTTCTGAGACTCCTGGTGTAACAGATATGGGCTTGGGACTGCAGACACCATTGCTGAAACAGGAACAGAGGCAACAAAGAGGATTTCCACCCAGAGCTAGAGAGGACTGTAGGTGCCAAGGTCCACTTGTGTGAGATTGAGGAGATAAAAAACTACTTGAATAATGGTTTGGATTTAATAACAATTCTTGCCTAGACTGTACTTTTTTATTCTACTTTTATTGTATTTCTATGAAAGTTGTTACAAGACCAGTAAAAAACTCGAATTCCTATTAAAACCCAGTTTCTCTATCTGGAGAAGATCCCCTTTGCTAAAGCAGTAGCTTCGAGCCAGTAGCAAATGGAGTTTGATTAATTTAATCTTGATTACACCTAGAAGACTTATTTTTGGCCCGAGTTCTATTTTGAAGCAAAATAACTGGAAATTCAGTCAAAACAAGTCCCTCTGTAATTTTCTAAACACAAGTCTTTTGGCAAGCTCGATAATGGAGAAAACCCACTTTGATTTGTTGCTTTACAACAAAGTGTTTCATTTCAGACCACATGTAGTCAAAAATATCTTTCCATTTTCCTCAAAAATTATTCTCAATATTTCTTGAATGTAAAATTAAATTCATTTCAAATTAAATAAAAGAGTTTTTGGCCCAAGAATATTGCTTCTTGTTTTCTGTCTTATACAGAAAAGCTGTAGCTGTGCTGCTGTTCATTCTGCAAACTGAACCAACGCAGTTTCTGTCCTCAAATCCAAAGCCACAGGCTAAAAAGCAAAGTCTAACACACTCTTTTGCATGGATTTGAAGTTCAAGTTTAAACGTTACTTGTTCCTCTAGTTATATACATGTGTGTAAATGTGATCTTAATGAGGGTTAGGGAAGAGGACACATACTGGCATTTCCATTTAATGTACCGCTGATTTGAGGAAGTTTAGAATCAGAATAGCCAGGACTGGAAAGGACCTTAAGATCATCTAGGATGAGCTGTGACCTGTCTCATGGCAAGCTGCAAGTCCCTTCACTGGACTGGCAACCTGAGCCAGGAATTCCCTGTGATTTCCTACTCCAACCACTTGATTCCTCCTGCTTCCTTTAGTATTACGTTTAACGATCCCTGACATGCTTTTGGCAACCTCCTCGGAGATAATCAGGTTGTAGCGCTTGAGACCAGCTCTGCTCAGATAAAGCAAAACTGAGTGATAAAAACCAGCGATGTATTTGCAGATCAGAGGCAGAACAGTGGGGAGCACGTTGTGTTTGGGGCTTTTGATCAGATGAGAATGTGCGTTCCTCCCTAGTGCTGTAATACAACAAGCACAAGATTTTTCTCTATTAATTGTCAGGCCAGGGTTAGAGCTGGAGCCTTCAGCCCTGTCTGCAAAGCTCAGCCCCTTCCCTGGTGTATTGGTGACAGTTCCTATTTTCTGCTCTCACAGATATTTCTTAGCACAAACCATGCCAAATACCTTCTGTCCTAATAGACCTCAATTCTCTTGCAGCTGCCCTTCAAATTTTAGCCTTCCCAAGAGTTAAACCTGAAAGTTTTACTAGAGAACAAAAACTTGGAGGGAAGAGTGGGGCGAGGGGGGAAGAGAACTAAAAAGAAATTAGCAGCAACAATATGAACATAAAAAACAAAGCCACCCAGTTGCTGGATCTGCAAAGATCTGCACCACAACTCTATTGATTTCATTACACCTCTGCTGCCTGACCCATTAAGCATGGCTCACTGGTAAGGTGTAAGACATCCAAGTTGCACTTTTTACCTCCTTAGACATCTCCTGTGCCTGGAGACTTTCAACACCTCCCCAGCTTTGAAACTTTCTTATCTTAGTCACAAATTCACAAAAAGCTTAAAATGAAAGGATTTTGTGCATTGCCCAATTTGAAAGCGTATCTTCCAGTCTGTGTCTTGACTCAATGGGGCTGATACCAGCTGGTATTTACGCAACCTTGACCATCAAAGGTTGGCTGTCCCCAAGACACATCTGTAGATAGCATGAAGGGACCGACACCCCAGATGATCTCTCTTCCCACCTAAAAAAAGCAGTTGGTTTGGAAGGGTGGTCCCTTGGGTTGCTGCTGTCCCTTCACTGACTATGGATGGTTTCACAGGCCTCAGTGATGGGCTCCAGACGTGTTCTCAGAGTTTGGCAATCAAAATATATTGAGGGTTGCATTTCACAGCTTTTGATTATGGAGCAGAGTCCCAGTGAAGGACCTTTTCAGTGAAATACAGGAACTGATTTGCCCAGGTGCTTTTTTAGAGATGTTTTCTTCCACTAGCTAGCTCCATTTCTGTGCCTTTATCTTACCCATGTGCTCTGGGATGTTATTGCCCCTTTTCCAAAACACCATGCAGGAAAGTTGGACTTTCTCTGCCCTCACTACAAGCACAAGGTAGGGGGTTATTAACACACACCACTGCACAAAGAAGCTACAGACCAACCTGTCTCTTCACCATCAGGCTCTGACCAAGACTACAGTGATATCCTGACTCCGTACATATGACTTCACATTATTTGTCAGGCCAAAATCATTCACCCTTTATCTCTGACAAGACATCCATAAATCCCAAAGAAATGTCTATAAGCCTCAAGCTCCACCAAGATGCAGTTTAATGAAGACAAAAAAGGAAGGATATGGACAAAACCCAAGTGCAGACAAACCCAGATACAGATTTGACTGGGGCAGAAATAACAGAAGACGCTGCAGATCAGAAGAGAGGGACCAATGCAGAAGGAAAAACTGAGAAGCACAAGGCTAGCCTACATGAAGTCCTGCCTTTTCATCCAGGGTTGACATGAAACCAAATGCAATTTTAGCATCCAGGATGTTCTGAGAACTGTAAATCAGATCCCGCTCAGTGCTACTTGAGAAAACTCTTCCACATGCAAAAACATTTTTGAAACACCTGCCTCAAATAGGTCCCATCTTCCAGTGGCAGAAATGGTCTGTCTTTCCCGATCTTCTTCCTAAGCCTCTCTGTATCCTTTCCAATAAGCCATGCCTTTTCCTGGAAGACAATTAGGTCAAGGGTTTTCCATATAGTGGATAATTCAGCCTCATGGGTCAATGCACAGATTTTTATCTCAAGTCAGAGTTCCCATCAGCTTGGCAGCTTAAGCTCTGACTACTTGTAATGGATGTGCCTTTGCTGGTGTTTCTGCTTGGTCCTGCTTTTTACTCAAAGTGAATTGCAGCCACTAGTGAAAAAACAGTGAATTTATCCTGTGGGAATGACTCTGTCCCTTCCGGTGCTGGGTACCTTAATAAAAGGTACTGGCTAACTGCAGCCTTTTGCTTTTGGTTGGAAATATTACCACTGGCAATACCTAAATTGCAACTAACTTCAAAGAAGAATTTACTTGACAGCTGAAGACCTCCTGTAATTCACATTTACCACTGCATCTCCCAGGCGATCCCTGCAGAGGAGCAACAGTGGTGGTTCAGTTTTATTCCTCGAACAGCAGAGAAGAAAGAGCACATTGTGGAAACTGCTTATCATAGCCCAGGATCAGACACTGTGCAGTTTTTTCCAGGCAGATCTCAGCTATTTCCTTGTTGTCCCCTCTCATTGGAAAGTCTCTCTTTCTCTTCCAATATTTTGGAGCTTCCACTGCTGGTCTCACCCAAACCCAAGCAGCCTTTGGAGCCTGGTGCTGAGGACTTCTGTGACTTTGGATGGAGGTGACTAGGGCTTCTCACTTAACCTACTTTGAGTGTGACACCTGCTGTAATCCACCCTGGAACACTCCTGAAGAGACACAGGAGAAATACTTCAGATGTACTTCCCTCAGCCCACAATATATTCCATATGCTCCAACTGTGGAGGAGAAGGGAGCTGGTACATTGAGTTAGCTCTGGTAAATCCATCATTCCCAGCTGGGGGTGGGGGGGCACAGAGGGAGCTTATCAGTGTTTTCTCTGACTTTCCAGCTGGAAGAAATTTGCAGCCAAATGCACTCTCCTGTTGCAAAGGGGGGATAAGCCCTCCCCAAACGTGCTTGCAAGCCACTGTTATTATCAGAGGATCAGGCGGCTTTGGATCACCTTTATTGCTGGCCACCAAGGGCTCTTTTGGAGCTTGATTTTCATGGAAGCCATTAGGAGAACTTCTCCAGCAAGGGGCTATGGCTCTGCCCTTTATGGACTGACATCCTCAGCTGTCCTCTTGGAAATCACATTGACATAATCTTGGTTATCTGTGAACATACATCTTTCTGTAGACTGCTGACAAGGCAGTTTTAATCCCTTCTCTCCAAAGCTTCCTCTTTGGGAAGTCCATAGCCAAACCTCTTTTGCCTATACACTGCAAACCCACTTTCTGCTAGGGTGTTTTCAGGTCCTGTAGCCTCATCCCATTGCAGGAGCCATAGAGGAGGTCAGGTACATCACTATGGGATCCTCTTTGCATGTGTTAAGCACTAAATATCTCTGGGACCCAAATGTCTACATGATCTGTAGCTTCATTGGGATCTTACTATTGAGCAGGAAGCGCTTTATACCTAAAACAGGAGGAGGGCCATGAGGATGATTAGAGGACTGGAGCACCTCCCATATGATGATATGCTGAGAAAGTTGTGTCTGTTCAGCCTGGAGAAGAGAAAGCTGCATGGAGACCTCATAGCAGCCTTCTGAAGGGGAGCTATAGGGATGCTGGGGAGAGACTTTTCATTAGGAGCTGTAGTGATAGAACAAGGGGTAATAGGTTCAAACTTAAACACGGGAAGTTTAGATTGGATATAAGGAGGAAGTTCTTACTGTAAGGGTGGTGAGGCACTGGAATGGGTTGCTCAGGGAAGTTGTGAATGCTCCATCTCTGGCGGTGATCAGGGTCAGATTGGACAGAGCCTTGGGTGACATGGTTTAGTGTGAGGTGTCCTGCCTATGGTAGAGGGTTTGGAACTGGATGATCTTAGGGTCCTTTCCAACCCTAACTAATCTATGATTCTATGAAATTCATCTTCTGCTTTTGATAGGCTGGCAGCTGTCAAACATTCAGCTACGATTTTAGCTCCTGAGATGTTGATAGGAATTTTTAATTAAACAAAAGGCAATTTTATAGGCTTTTTATTACTTACCTTTCAGAAGCTTTGCTTCATCTTCAGGTTTGAAAAGTCATCACTGAGCTCTTGCAGTCCCATCTCTTCCCACAGAGAGGGTGAACTCAGCAGCAGTGGGAACTCTGCTTCAGGTCCTCAAGAGCTGTTGGGAAATGGGGACCTAAGGAGGTTAGCAAGAAAATTGTTATCAAAGCAGTTGACTTACTTATAATTGCTTCTATAACCAAATTAATTATAGTAATAGAATAATAATAGTGATATAATCGAATAATCAGGTTAGATATACAGAAGTCTTTACTTTGAGGGTGGTGAGGCACTGGAACAGGTTGTCCAGAGAAGTGATAAATATTCTATCCCTGGCACTGTTCAAAGGCAAGTTGGATGGGGCTTGGGCAGTATGGCCTAGCATGGGGTGTCCCTGCCCATAGCAGGGGATTGGAAATGGATGATCTTTGGGTCCTTTCCTACTCAAACCATTCCATGATTCTATAATTATCTTAATATTGACTGTTTATATCTAATTGATGACTATACAAATTGTTATCTAAACTGCAGACAGTCTAGACCATGCTTAAGATGTCTGCACCTTCACAACTAGTTTTTGCTTCTAAATATAGGACTGTACTAAAACTGAAGAAGAGAAAGATTTCATATGTGCTGGGTTTCCTCCAGATCAATTTTTTCTGCATTTAATTTTTTCCAGCTACATAAAAATACCTCACTGCCGATGAGTGTCTGTAGAATAACAAACCTCATCTATACCTGTGCGTGCACATGGCCCGTGATTCCCCTCATAAAACCTGGTCACCATTAAACCAATATTTGCAACCCAGGTTTTGTGAAAGCCAAATATGAAAACAAAGTGTTCATCATAGAAAGACAGAAAGTCCATGAGGAAGCAGATGTAAAACTCAGGCTTTCAATACGCTCTAGCAAATAACCAATGAAAGAATAATGACTTGAAGGACGCCCAGCCAAACTCCATGCTGGCACAACTCCATCAAAGCTGGTGTAGACAGGCCAGCAGCGGATGTTTCCCACTTCGTCAGTTGAATGTGAAGAGTTCATTTTCCAAGTCACATCTCCTCTTACTCAAATTCCCTGTCATTGATCGATGGGTGTCCCAAAGATGCTGAGTGGAGAAAACTGTCACATATAGTACTGGTACTTTGCTGGAGAAGAACAGAAGTTCTCCAGTCTGGAAATGGCAAAGAGCTTTCTTCAAGTGGCTGCCAAAAAAGAAGATAAAAGAAAAGTTAGAAGGTAAAGGCTGCATTTTCTGAGGACACTGCCAGGTTTTTCAAAGGATAATCCCGGTAGATACAACATTCTACGACAAAAGTCCTGTTGTGGAAACACTGCCAAGTTTTTAAGCATCGGCATTTAATCTCTTGGCAAAAACATGAGACCAATTGTGCTTTTATTTCTGTTTTTTTATAGTTACTAACAACATATTCACACACATGATAGCAGCAACATATGGTCTGAAGAAGATTAATTTGCTCTGCAATTAATAGTGGCATGCAAATCCACACACAGCTAATGTGGGCTGAACCAACAGACAGAAACTCTTTTATGTTAGAGCTGAAATATGGAGAGAAAGGGAATATGTGCCAAGCACCTGACTGTTTCAACCTGATTTTGTTTCCAGAGCAGTTGATGAAGGCAACGAGTTAAACCCAGCTCTATTAAGGCAAAACTCCTATTTTTTTTACAGATGAAATTTTGTGGGATTTGAAAAAACATTTTAAGGAGCTGGGATCCAAAAAAGAACTCAGGGCAGTATTTTCCCAGGCAGCAGAGCACGAAGCCAGGATCCTCACACAGCACCAGGCAGCAAGAGCAAGGATGCACTGGTGGGATGTGAGATGTAATGAGAGACTGAGTGGGAAGAAGCCAAGATGCAATGGCTGAAAATGCTGATGGTGCACTCAGAATTCAGTAAGGAAAGAAACCCCCTTGCTATTATTATACCTGAAAAAGTCAAAGTTTTTTATAGAGATAACATTATTGCAGTGTTATAACAATAGAGTGACTTTGTATAGACATAGACTCTTTTATCTGCAATATATATACCGAAGAAAAAATATCAAGCTTAACTGTGGCTCATTCTTAGCAGCCCATCACTGCTGATCCTCTGCTCCCTCGCACTCCCTGTCCTACTCTGTCCTGGCTGCTCATCACTGAGCCCCAGCCCTCCCATTCAGACAGAAGCTGGTCATGTGGGATTGTTCACGTGTCATTTTATTTTGCTGCAAGCCCTTTTAAGAGCAGGCAGGGCTGGATATGGAGAGCTGGGCTTTGAAAATGGCCCCCCGTGGAGGGGAAGGAGGGAATAAAGCCCTATCGCTCCATGCATCACATAGGGCTTTTGCCTCCCAGCAAAGCAGCAGGAGTTGGGGAGCAAGGGAGCATAAGGTCACCGGGTTTTGAAGAGGAAGGCTCTACTCACAGGGGGAGGGGAGACGTTGCTGCTCTGCCTGGCGATAGGATTTCCTGGGTCTTTTATAATGATGTGGTTGCTCAGGGTTGTTCGGCTTTAATGAAGCAGTTCATGTCCGGTTTGCTAATCATGTTGGAGAGGTGCAGAGGTGCCCCTGGCTCACTTCTCTTCATCAGAAGATGGGTGTTTTCTTATCTTGGCTAAAGGGAAATGAATTGGATGAGATGATTTACATTACACAACCACTTGCTAGTTGAGGTATGCCAAGTAGTCCCCAGAGGGCCGTGGATGTCCACAAAGGCAAAACAACACCTGAATCACCTGACAGAGCTGAAATCACTTGTCTTTAGTCTACCAAGACAGAGACAGGCTGACCCTGGGAAAGGACATATGTCCCTCATGAAAACAGACATTTTGGGGTTTTCTCAAGCCCCAGCTTCTAGAGTCATGTAATTACAGGGAAACTCAGTGTTAATTGGAAGAGAAATAGAAGAAATGGGGAATGGTTCCCAGAGCGATGGTGGGAAGGCTGGAACAATGTGAACCTTTAAAGCATCAGCAGATAAGTTCCCCTATTACTGCTACATTCATTATTATTGCTAATGACACCCAGAGCATTTTCAAGTCCTTTCATGATGCATTCCAAGTTACAACCTTTGAATGTTCAAATTTGTACTCTAACACTGAGTACCTGGTTCAGCTGCAATGGGAGGACAGGCTGCCACAGAAGGCTGGGCAAAACCTTCATGGGAAGCAAATATAACTCTAGATGGGTCAGGAGCTCAGGACTACAAAGAAAAGCAACCAGAAACCCAGAGATGAGCCTTAGTAGAGGTTTCCACTATCCACACCTATCAGGAGGGAAGTGAAGCAGAATGATTTCCCCATCTGATGGTTTCATCTTTTAAAAGGATTCCCTGTGTAGCAGCTAATCCAGGCCATGCCATGTAGCACTGACAGGGTCAGCCAAGACCAGCACCAGAGCACCCAAGGGGAGCACATTCGTGTGCATACTGCAAACAGGAGTCTCCTGCAGAGATGGCCCCTCTGCCATGCTCTTGCCTATCTCCAAAGTGAAATAGATTAGCAGCTCACTTTCTATCAGGCTAATTATGAGTGCAGCGATTTGCTGGACATTTTACATGAACCAGAAGATGTGTTATCTGATGAAAATTGCTTAATTCAATATCCTAGCTTGACAAGCAATGAACTGTACATCTCATGGAGAATTTACCAGTGCAGATGATTTTACTTAGCTAAAAGGATTAAGCAATCGGACCCCCTTTCTTCCCCCCAAAACTCACAGCAGAAAACCTCCCAGAGAAACTCTGAGGAGCTGGTGGTACCAAGGTTTCCAGCACCTTGAGGAAAAACAAAACGTTGGGGGTTTCCAATCAGAAAACATTGCAGAATTACATGAGTTTTTTGCCTATGCCGACCCCCCAAAAAAATCAATTATTGGGAAGGACAGGTAAAAATGCCAAGAAGCAGATCAGACCTAGCTCTCAGAGTTGCCTTGTGGACACAGGACACGTTCCTCTACCATATGAAACCAAGCTTCAGAGCAGGTTTCACTGATAGATGGGAAGACTTCCTGGAAGCCATCTATAGGATGGGGTAACAATGGCAAACCTCCATCTCTCATGCTCAGGGTACCCCAGCTTGAACGAGCATGAGCTGATCCCAGTCTCTCTGGGCCCTCTTCTTCTAGCAAGCATTTGTTAGTCCAGCTTTGCACAGAGACAAATGGGTGATGGGCGAGGTTGGTCTTCAAAGCAGGTGCAAGCTCTCCCTTACCAGGGAGTCTTGCCAGGCTTTCCTCTATGGTCCATGAATAAGAAGCCCAAGGCTATGCTTGTTTTCACAAGGAAACTCTTACAGGCTGAGCCATAAACCAGGAACCAGGTTTGAAACAACAGCAGTAGAGAGCAGAAGTGCTCCTCGCCTTTGCAGATTCCTGGGGAAGCAGAAATTACAGAAAAATCATCCACTCCCATGATGTTTCTCCTTAAACCACAGTCTGCAAAGATGGATAACCCTTTCCTACTAACTGCACTGGGGAAAAGAAAACAGATGGACAGCTCTGTATAAACCAGACCCTGCCAAATCACTTGCCATCAGGCAGCTGAGAGCTGAGGTATCCTGAATTACCAGTCTCTCTTGAAGATCTTGCCATAAACTAGTCGTATGCATTCCCCACATTCTGGTAGGAGGCTCTTATTGCTCTAGACATAATACAGGAACGTAATTATGCAGACATTATCCATGCTGGCAATCTTATCCAAATTCAAAGCTTTTATTACAATTGAAGGCTATTATGATTTATAGTTATGTTTTTAAGCAGCACATAATTAAGTAGTGTCTCTCACTGTCATAGGATGTTGTAGAAGCCAAAAGCATAAATGGGTTCAAATAACAATTAAAGACATTGAAAGCTCCATCAAGGATGGTTACACACAAGGATACAGATATGACCCATAGCTCAGGAAGTCCTTCAGCTGCAAATTGCTATGAGTTGGAAGGACCACAGGAAATATCACCAAGAGGCTTGCCATGGGCTTATATCTTGCCCTGAGCATCTGCTGCTGGCACCACTAGAGACAAGATATGGGGCTAGATGCATCTGTCATCTAAGCCAGCACATCTGTTATGATATCTGCACAGCAAGACCTCTCTCTAACAAACCTACTCTTTCCAAGAGGCACTAAGGCCGGGACAAGCCTAGACTGTAGTTAAGGCCCACAAGATACAGACCTGACTCAAAAGCTGTATCTTCTCCTGTATCTAGAACACTGAGATGGAACCTCGGGTTAGGAGATTGGCACATCTTCCAAACTTCAGTCTCCAGAAGTCCTTCAAAACGGAGTTTTCATTAAAGGAATTTTCTATGAATGAGATGAAAACCTTGAAACAAATGTTGCAACATTTGCTACAGTTTTCTGGTTGCCCAAGTTGGCAATGCTTAAATGCATATCATGGAGGACATCAACATCACAGAACATGCAGCTGAGTTTTCCACAACTTTGGTGATGGCCAGAGTCAGCATAACCAAAGTCCAAGAGATGAGCTTCAGCTTGAGGAAACAACATTCCCAGGTGAGTTGTGTCCCCTCTGCATTTGCAGGATTCATGAAGCAGTTCCACTTAAAGGAGAAACTCGATGGACCTTTGGTTTTACATTGTGGTGGTGTTTTTATGTTGTCCCAAGCAAACCCAGTGTCAGAAGATGTCAGCTTGACAGCACTGCTCATCGACTTATTATTACACTAGGGGAAAATCTCTTTCATTTCAATCCAAGTACTTTAAGAATGATCCAGCCCTTTGCTGCACTAAAGCGATGCAGCCAGGAATAAATCAAGGGAATAAAGCTTTTTGATACCCATTGAAGAGCTGCTTCTAGAATAACCTATTTCAAAACCTGTCCACTGTTAGTGACACTTTGATGTTTATTAAACAGGGCAAAACTTCAGACCTACTTTCTTGTGATCAGTGACCTACAAGGAAACTCCCAGGGCATGGCAAAAACTGGAGTTGTTTTTGCAGGAGCACAGGATGCCAGATAGGTGCTGGAGTCTAATCCCCTTCTATTGCAGCGGAACTAAAGCATGATCACAGAGAGCAAAGAGTCGCTGCAAGGGATGGTAAAGATAAAGGTCTAACTATTGTTCTGGAAGAGAAGCAGTAGCTCATAATACTTATATTAAATCAAACAGGTTGATGTCTGAAGAGATCAAACTTTCACAGGGCAAGAAGCACCATTTCAAATGGATCCTCATTCCCACAAAAGCAATATATCCATGCAGCAGCTAGAAACCTGCTGGGACCAACCTTGGTACAACATCTGGTTGGGGCTGGGTGGCAGGGGGTGAAGAACCAACTTATGCTAAGGACATGCATTTAGGCAGAGCTGACAGCTCTCTCTTTGTCCTAGACGAACCAGCTCTTTATTCACACTCAACAGCGATTTAAAAACAAGTAAAAGAAAATAAACTCAAATGTACCTGAGCAACCTGGAACTTCTTCTTGAAACAAGCAGCTGTATTTCTCAACACTCACCTTTGGATTAACATTAGCACTGGTTCAGGAGTTAGCACAGATCTCTTGCTGCCTCTTCTGCATGGCACAAACCCAGTGGTGATCGTTCAGCAGCAGCTGGAAAACAGCACATCTGGAATTACCCAGTCCTTAGGTCAGGGATTTCTCCAACCACTACAGAAACTGGTTTGTGTAATAACATCAGGAGCTGAAGTGAAGAAAGCTGCATCCAAACCTAACAGTACTCTGGCATCTAATTCCCACTGATGAAAATTAGGTGCTTAAAAGCCTCCAAGATCTCTGACAGGATCTGGTCAGCCATGTAGAGGTTGCATAGGGGAACAGAGGGTGAAACTGAACATATTTACAGGCACTTTTCAGAGCTGTAAATGATGGCACAAAATAAAATACAAAGGAAAAAATCTGGCCCCAAGATCCAGGCTTCTGCTCTTTAGCAGGGGGTTATTTTGCAAGACAGAGGGATGGCACAACAAAAACTGGCTCTTTAACTTGCTCTTAAATGTAAATCAAAAGGAAATCTTGAGAAGTCTCAACGTTCAGCCTCTGAAGATTTTCCACCCACTGAATATCTGGCCAGCCCAGGCCTGAAGAGGGTTTCCCTGCAGTGTCTTGGGCTGACTCAAGAAAGCCTAAGCATATAATACATGCCAGGCTTGTGGGCACGGAGGGGTGGGATTACACAGCACCTCCCTGCCATAAGCCTGGGAGCATTCACATAGCATTAGGCAACACTAAAGGGGAGGTGACAGCTCTGGAAACGCCACAGCACTGAGAGGCAGGGCAAGCTGGCTCAATCGGAGGGTGGACAACAACATGGCCAAAGAGAAGCATCTTGCCAGCACTTGGGTGAGGAGGAATGACACACAAGTTGCACTGCAGATAGAAGGCAAAGGAGATGGGACAGGCTTAGGAGAAGGCTGGTTTAACATCTTGCTCTCATTTAGCAGCAAATAGCAAAGTCTTGGCACAGCTTGTTGATTTAATCATGCACTTTACAGACCCATAGGAGACCCAAGCAGATTCAAGGCACTGACAAATACATAAACAGACGGACTTGAGAAGCCTGGTCCAAGACACCATCCTTGAATAGGAAGTAGTTCCCCAAATCCCTGAACTTCCCTGCTTCTCTGCTGTAGCTCCATCACTTTGTCACCTTTGGTGCATCCAGATGGGGCTGAGAGGACATTGCCCCAACCTGACCTTAGTTGCATACCTACACCATGAAAGTCCCCCAGCCCACTGCAGTGATCCACATTAGTCCCTCGATCCCAGTAAAGCTTCCTCCTTCTGCCTGAACCCCCTCCAGCACACTTGGGCAAATAACCCCCTCTTATTGGTAACCCAGGCATAACCTGGATGGTCAGACACCACCAATAAGACACAGCTGCCCCAGCACAGCACACCAAATACTGAAAACTCTTATTTCCCTTGTGCCAGGGAGATTGAGAGGTCTGTTCCATCAGCAGCTCCAAGACAGAAGCACAGACAAGAGAACAAACATGTTGGCAAGTGACTGAACATGGCACAGAGATGGAAAAAAAAGTACTCTAGAAAAACAGGCTCATGAGAAGGCAGGGTTCTTTTCTAATTTCCAGGCAGATTATACTAGTCAGTGCATTTACCATTTATCACCTTGCCCAGCAATTTACAACCTGTGGGGTTTGCTCTTTTAAACCTAACAAAACGTTGTTGGCTTTGCTTTCCTTGCTGGGGTAAAGTCACCAAGCTGGCACAGGTCAAACTGCTTTCTGCCCATGTAAAAGTGCTTATATAGCAGGACAACTTCATTACAATAAATTTGGTTAGGGAAATGAGCCAGCTAGGTTTCCTATTGCTGTCCATTGTGAGGAACCCAAGTGCTTCTGCTGTCACAGCTTCAAAGTAACACCTGGGTGAAAAATCCCTGTTTGGAGAAGGAAAAGGGGAGTTGATTTTGTTCGTATGGCTGATTTCCTCCTCTATTTCTCATTTGACTTAACATGGGAATGTGTTCAGGTTGCACAAGGTGGCTTGCTTAACCACTGAAACACTCTTTCAAAGGCACAGCCTCTGCTACAAACAGCCAAGCTGTGCATTTACCCACTGCTCTCCAGAAATCGATCGTACACAGCCAGATCCCTTCAGCCAAGAATGCAGACCTGTCAAATCTCAGGCAGCGAGCTGGAGACATGCAATCTCCACTGACCCTCTGCTCCCTTCCAGCACAGCCTGGCTCTTCCATGCTCCCTGACCCCAGGTGCCTGACACAGCCCCACTTCTCTTTGACCAAGCACCCATGCCTGGTGCTGGGGGTGGCTGCAGTGCCAGGGAGTGGCAGGGAGCCTGCATCTTGCTACCGGAGGATACCCAGTGCTCAGATGCTTCTCTGGCCACATCTGTCCCCTGGCTGTCCCCTGGTGCCCTTTCCATCTTTGCTGCATGACCAAATCATTGACTTTTGTGAGGGTGGTAAGACGGTGGCACTGATTGACCAAGGGAGTGGCAAATGCTTCATCCCTGGCAGTGTTCAAGGCCAGGTTGGGCAGAGCTTTTGGCAACATGCTCTAGTGTGAGGTGTCCGTGCCCATGGCAGGGGGTTGGAACTGGATGATTTTAAGATACTTTCCAACCCAAACCATTCTGTGATTCTACGATTCCATGTCAATGCTGGAGAAATCCAGGAATGATCCACCTCCAGTTTGTGAGCTCTTTCATCCTGGCTTGTGCTGTGTATCCCAGAAGAATGCAGCTGTCTCAGTTCAAGCTCATTTTTGTAAAGCAGGAGAGAAGATAGACTCTTCCCTTTGCTTTTATTCCCCCCTGATTTATTTATTCATTGCATAAAGGCTTGTCCACAAACATCCCAGCTTAGTTAAATCTTTGACATGTAAAACATTCCCAGAAATTCTTGCTGCCATCCAACAAGACAAATGGGTGAGACTTGGCTTTTTTTTTAATTCTTTTTTAAAGGAAAAGACTCCTCACTTTTCTTCTGTTTTCTTCTTTCTGGTGTGACTTTGTCTCTGTCTTTCCCAAAGCAATCCACTCATTTATCAGGCTTGTGAGTTCTTAGGCATTGGCAGACTCAGCGGCTTTCCGCTTGGCTCAGGGCTTTCAGCCACCATATGGAACGAGTTGCACGTTTTCACTCCTTATCGGAGTTTAAGATGGAAATATTTCCTTGGTTCTTCTTGGGGTATTTCTGCAATTGCACACATGCTGGGAGCATTTAACCCTGACATTGCTGATGAGTAGCTGTTACTATTAAAATGCCATCAAAGATTGAACTGAAAATCTTTTACAGTGAACTATGCCAGCAGTTTGATTCTGTTCTTGGTTACAAATAGTTCCTTTAATAGCTTTGGAGTTACATGCATATAACAGAGAAGAATCTGGCTAGCTGTCTATTTGTCTGTCTGCTTGTCTCTCTAAAGAGACATTTTTTTTTCTCCCTTTCTGCATATTGATCCAGTTTTGCTGTAGTGCTGTTGTAGCAGCAATGGTCTAAAGAGGCAAGAAAAGCTATTCCCTCTCCACTCTTCCTCTATTAAACTAGATGACAGCTGAATACAGACAATTTTTCAGGCACAGATCTTCCACTGCCGTGCATCTAGCTAAGGAATTTTTAATCTGTTCCATGCAAAGTCATGCATCATATTGAGGGTCTGCTCCATCCCCTCTTTTTAGCACAGGCTACCAGTTAACACAGTCATGGTAAAATGGAGCGTGAGCCCAGCAAAACCAGGCTCTCTACATTGTGCGATACCAGTATGGTCCTCTAAGATCATCACTCACTATCCTAGGAAGTCCAGAACATGGTAAGAAAACAAGCCATGGGGCAGAGATCAGGCTGCCCCAAGCCTCAGTTCACACTTCCATAGTTCTGTCATGGAGTCTGAGTAAGATCTCTCCTGCTCTTCCACTGTGCTGCCTCCAAACAGCAGTCCCATTTTTCGTTTGTCTCTCCAGCTCTACACCCAAGGCATAGGTCTTTCCTCATTAGACAATCAAGCCTAGAAACTCTTGGATGAAATCAGTGATGGGTGCATCCTCAACAGATTTGGGCACATATTAATTTAGAAAGAATCCCAGCAAAGTACAGAGACTAAGTAGGATGCAAGACCTGTATCTTAGACCTCAGTGCCTCTTCTTCAAGGTGTTTTTCAAGGAGGTGAGAAACTTCCATAGTTTCCCACATCAAAGGCTAGAGTCTGGATCAATTCAGTCCACGTGACATTTCACAGATTGCTGAGGTTCAAAGACAAGATTGGACTCTGTAAAAATAGACTTTTACACTTGTCAATTCTGCTTTTCTCATTGTATGTGGTTTCTGGATATGTTAAGACTAGTTCTCAGTTATCCCAAAACTTAGTCCATAGTGGTGGAACACAATAGGCCTTCAGTGTGAAGGGAATTGAACATGACTTTCAGGCTCCAGAAACCTGCCAGAAGGCTGTAAACCAATATTATAAACAGAAAGCTGGTGTCCATATATCTGAGAGTGGATATTAGCCATTCATTTGGTTGTTATTGGTCAAGTTTAATGTCTTCTTCCATATTGGCTCTACCTGATTTCTATGGCTGGCCCTAGAGCATTTCACTGCAAGTACCATGTTTTTCCAACAAGCTCAACATTAGTCCCACACTGATTTTCATGTTAAATCCAGTGGTTTCAGCATTAGCTCCAGATGCCATAACTTCACTTTTAATGAACATAGATCACCACGAGTCTCCAAGAGCTGTTATATCCCTTCTCCTGTTTCCATGGAAATTGTTGCTGATACTAGTCTTTCCTTCTTTTTCTGTGCCTACAGTTAGCATAGTGGAAAAAGAAACATGTGAATCCCTGGTTTTCGACATTCCTTTCTTTGTGGTGGAAAAACAAATATGCCTGAAAGACTGAGAAAATGAGGGAATCTGATTTTCAAGTCCAGGGTCTAAGGCTGGAGGAGCTGAAGCCATCCTGATGCTGCAACCACAGTGGGAAGTTGCTGGCTCCCTGCACCTCCTGCTTGCCTTGTATGAGGTAGGACAGCAGGTGCAGTTTTCATTTATCCATCCATGTTTGCATGAATCCGGAGACAAGGAAGTAAAGCAGAATCATGTCCTCTGGCATAGAAGGTGGAAGATCTGCCCATGGTCAAAGACACTGAGGTTACTGGCAGAGGAAGGTTTGAGTAGAGATGGTGTAGATTCCCTGAAGGACTAGAAAGCAAGCACCTACTTCTAACAGTCAACAAGGCACATGCACCACTTAAGGTGGGTGTAACTGCTCAGCCTCCCTGTTTAGATGGGATCCTCAGCCCTCTATGAGTAGCCAAATCTGGGCTAGCCAAAGAAGTTTGCTTCTTTTTCCTTCTCACTAATTAACCTGTGAGAGCACTACAACCACAGATCTCCTTGGACACTTGGGCAAAGTCATAGGAAAAAGAACACCAACGCATTTGCCAACTTTAACCTCCATTACAGGAAGGCCAAATATTTTAAGCATCTCATTCAACTTCCCAGGAGCTTGTCTCCTCCCACAGTAGCCTATTCATTGCAGAGAGGCAGCTGACCCAAAGGAGAGCTTTGGATTGAGTTCCTAACAGGCAAATGACATTTCCCTACCGCGGTAAGCCTGGGAAGACACTATGTTAGCACTGCCCAAGTCCTTTTTTTCCTTATGTTCAAAGGAAACCCTAGATATGTTTTCTAAATTGCTTTCCTGTTCTTTCAGTGAACAGGAGACTTTGCAAACACATTCTGAAATCCTTCTCTTCATCGTGATGCATCTGCTCTTTCTCTTCTCCATTTGGACAGCAGCACAGGTATGCAGACTAGACCCTGGCCTTTGGCCCACATGATCCTTCCAAGTAATTTTTGGACATGAAATTCAAAATCAATCCAAAGCTCACTCCGCAAAGGGCTTTTATTTCCATTTGTGTCCACTTCAAGGGTCTGCAATTGGCTTACTTGTGTTATTTTTGTTCCCCTTTCCAAAATAATTGTCAAGCAATTCAAAGTTTGGATTTAGGGAATTACTGGACTGTTGCTGGGAAAAAAAAAGAGAATAGCAGGAGTTGAATCTCTTTGCTTGTATCTTTAGAGCTGAGTCTTGACCACTAATTGTACATGAGATTAAGTCCTCGCTGCCATTCTCTAATTCAAGATCAGTCTCCTGGACTGACTTCAGACAGTTGCATTAGGCAGAACTAAGAGTTGGCACAGCCAAGCAATGCCATTATTCATCCAGTGGGAAAAGCAGAGCTCTGTAAGTGACATTGGCTGGTAGACAGCAGGCATCTCCAGGAGATGGGACGTGACTGCTGGCTTTAAGGTGGCACACTCGTGGAGCCGGGACAGAGGGTTCAAACTGACACATCCAACACAAGTGTGTTTAACTGCCACTTATGCAGTTAAAATGCAGTAAGGGAAGAAGTGAAGGGAGAGATGCTCCTGTAAGGAGGAAAGGAGAGATAACTAATGAAGCGGTGTGCCAGATGCTTCAGGAGAGAAAGAAGGAATCCTCTCTACCTGCAATCTTAAAACACAATTATACCAGTCCAGGAGGAGCACCTCTGCCAGCTTCCCCCAAGGATCCAAGTTCACAAAGCAGATGTTTTGGCTTCTTGCAAAGCACTTTGGAAACTCATGGAAGGAACAAGTGAGCTGAAGTGTGGGAAACCAAAGAAGCCAAGGCTTCCTAGCAGGGCAGCACTTCAATGGGAAGAGGAAATCAGGCTCCTGCTTCACCCTCCTGTGCCAGGTGACAGTGACACTGTGCCCAAGGGGGACAGGGCCACCAGGAGGGCCGGGAGCACAGTTCCTCTTCCTCCCAGGAACACTGGCTGGGAAAGGCACCAAGGAGGAAGGGGCTCAGGAGGAGAGTGGGTGAAGCACATCCATGTGCAGATGAGAAACTAGGAGCTGGCTTTTCCAAAGTAAATGCTTGGCCTTCCAAGATTGACATCCTGCCTCCCCAAAAAGCCAGGACATGACTTCTCTCATGTAATGAGCCACCCTTTCCATGCACGAAAACACTTCTCCTTTTCCTCCCTTTTTGGGGCCAGATGAGAGGAAGTATTCAGTGTTGGATTCAAAATGGCCAATGTCTTTTCCAGTCATGGTAGGTTCTGCAATCTCCCTGTGTAGAACACAAAGCCCCTGCCATGACCTAGAATGAGAAAAGGATTCTTCTTTAAAGACCTTTTTTAAACACTTCCTTTTAGTTTATTCTCCCCTCCTTGAGCTGGGGAGGAGCACAAGAGGAAGGATGAAGCTAGGATTTTAGTAGAGATTAGCAAGATCAGATCCAGACTGAATTAATTCTGATCAAACATCAGTTGCTTGGTGACTTGTTGACCTGAATTTCACTGGTAGACCCCTTGTCTCTCAGTATATGGCCCATTTTGCAAAGGAGCTGATCATGCATACCCTTATTAATATCCAGGCTGTAAACAAGATTAATCCAAGCACAGGAATATGGAAGCCACGTCCTAGAAAGCTTTCTCTTGTGGTTTCTATAGCCAGACCTTCCCTTTTCCTTCATGAATTGCCTTTCATGTTCATCTTTGGACACAAGAACCACCAAAAGCTTTTCCCTTTTTGACTCAAAAGCAATGTTTTTTTCTCTCAACTCACTTGGACCCACGAGAAAGTTTCCACACATTTTTCCAGGTCTCTTTAAGAACAGAGCAGAGCCATTCATGGAAAGCTATTCTCATCTCCTTGCAAGCTGAAATGTTTGCTTTGGAGGGTAGAAGAACACATGTGTCAGTGGGGTGGAAAATGGGGATTAGGTATCCTCATGCAGCTATTGATCTCCTGGGTCCACCTCTGTAAAGCAGTTGAGCAGGTGCATAGCTAAATTCACTGCTGAGAAATGAAAACACACCATGAGCATGTACTATATCAAGCACAAGAACAGGGCTGCTGAAGACACAGTAGTGCAAGCTCAGCACATGCCCAACATGGTTTGAAGCATCATATTGCAAGAAACGCTATCATCTTCACCTTCACTTACCTTGTGGCCAAAAGCTGGATGGTATCCTGAGGTCAAGGGATCTAAACAAAAGTTCGATGTTAAATATTTTGGGGTTTAGTGGTCTAAGGCTAGTCTTCTGTGTTCTTTACAGAGGCTATCACCCTCTCATGCATACCTCCCCAAGTACAGAGAAACCACAGTGTTTGCCACTCACCAAAGATCGTGCAAGCCCAAGCCCACATCTGCTGGCAAAGTTCCCCACTCCATCACCCAGCATGCTTGCCAGTCTCTGTGGATATTGGTTTGGAAGGGATTTTCCATGAGTAGAATGAACAGTAAGAACAGGCAACAGTCAATGAAGAACTATGGAAGCCAAAGAGTGGACACATCAGATGAGCCACAAGCCACCCAAGTCTCCTTCCTTCCAAACAGCAGAAGGAGGTTGTCTTCATTTTCATGATCCCTGAGAGATCCATGGAACTTCCTGCTAAAGAATCTATCATTTGCTAACACTGGCATGTCCACAGCTGTCTTGTACTTAAAATGAAAAGGAGATCCTGGACCAAAAGCCTTCAGCTAAAGCATGATTGTGTCAATGATACATGTACCTCACTGATGCCTCCATTCCAGCAAATTTGGTTGAAGCAGAGATGATTTACTTTTGACTACAGGTTTGACCTAATGTCCATCAAAGAGAATGGAAAATTTGTTCTTGATTTGCAATGCTACATCAGGATCCAGGGTGTTGAACCTCAGTCAGCCCTGGGGAAAGCCTGCAGCCAGTCGGTTTCCTTTTGTAGCACTGTATCTCTCTTTCTATTTCTAGTGCACTTTAAAGTACAGGAGGTTGTGTGCTTCTTATCACTTCCAAACAGTGCCCTAACACAAGAAGCAAGCAGCAGACAGGCCATGCCAAAGCATGAGTTAGGAAACAGTCCTAGCCAGGACCTCTTTTTATTGTTGTGGTGATTATTATAGTGTTGTTGTTGACTTTGTCTCTGCTTTAAAAGCATGTAAACCAGCACCAAGAGCAAAGAACAGAATAGAAATTGCATTTCTGTTGATGCAGCCACTGTTTCCCATTTCTCTTTATCTTTCTGTCTAGGCATACAAGAGGCTCAGAACAGAAACCTGACTCTCTGCCAACTTCATGTCCTCACCCAAAGCCAGTGCATCATCTCACACTGCTGGAGCATCCCTACAACCCTGCACTTTATCTGTACTTCTGCTGTGGTACTGACCTGCAATGTCTCTAGGAGCCAAAGGACATGCATGTTGCTTAAAGAAAAGCCTGGATGGATAGCTTAGATTTGATGCTTATTTTTAATAGCTAAAATTAGATGATGAAGTCTCCCAGCCCTGACTGAAGAACAGTTGATCTCTCTGGGAGGTAGAAGTTTCTCCTTGTGCTGGTTTTATGCTGGGATATAGTTATTTCTTAAGGAAAGCATATGTGGGGATGAGGTTACACTGCCAACCATCCCAACCTGAAAAGCCCCTTTCAGGTTTAGGGAGATCAGGACACAAATCACAGGGGACAGTTAGACAGACAGTGTTCCAAAAGGGCTGTGAGCCCCAAAACACATCTCTATTCCCATTTATTGCATTCCATCCCCCTCCACAATTACCTTCACTCCTTTCCCTCTGAGCTTCCCACACCCAGCTCTTTTTCCATGAAAATATTTAGATGGGTCTTAAAAGCACCTAAGGCCTTTGTGATCTTCTTGGCAAATGCCTCCATCATTCTCCTTCCTGTTAGGGAAGAGCTTTGCCTGGAATCCCCTTTTGACTAATGGCTTCACTGACTTTGCACCTCCTCCTCAACACCAGTATGAGTTTTTTACCCTGCTCAGTCCCTTCAGGGCTCATCCTGATTGCCTCATAGGACAGTAACATCCTTCCTTCCAACCACAAGTAAAAGCAGTCATTCTTTTGAGCATAGTCACTCTGCCAAGGTGATGCCATATCTATTATCTCCCTAAGTTCCCTGATTCTTTGCCACAGGGAACCCAAGTGTCCCATATTCTTCTAGCTGTGGGGTTTACCCTATTGTAGCATTATGGCTGAAGGCATCAAAAGATTTCTGTGATTTATGAGGTGGCTTTATGTCTTCCTCCTTTCTCTTTTACTCTAATAGTCTGGTTTCCCAATATGATCTTGAGAGCATTCTGATGTCTCATCATATGGTTTCAGAAGAGCACATTTTTTGTGCCAAGAAGAGTGATTATTGAACAGGAATGAAAGACATCTTGTTATTTAGGCTCTGGAGAGCAGAACAGAAAGCAGCAGCTTCGTATCCCGTCTTGAGTAAAAGCAAAGCAAAGTCTATAAAGCTGTCTGCCCCTCTGCCTCAATCCCTTTTAGACACATCTTTCAAAGCTTCACCTCCAAATGTGAAATTCCAAAAGTACAAACTTATCAAAGGAAAGGGAACACAGCCCAGTCGTTATTCCTGAGAGAATTTCAAGTGATATGAAAACAAATAAACCCAAAGACTACATTACAGAAAACTCTCCTAATGTATTTGAAAGACAGTTATATATATCGTAGGGCTTCATACTCCAGATCCTTGGGCATTGCAGGCTCCAGGGATGCTCAAACTCTTTCATTTTGTGAACATTAATAAGATGTAGCTTGAGGACATTGCTCACACCAAAGGCCAAAGTTATCCAACTTCTCTTATCTGCTCCCATGTCTTTATCCAGTTGGAAAACACTGTATTCATTTAGCCATTCTTCAGACATGGTCTAATTATTCATCAGATTTTAAAATGGAGGCTCCAGTACCTTAGACATAATGTAAGCACTTTAAAGAGGAGGGGTTGATTTATCAGTCATGGTTTTCCTTGTGGCTTTTGTTCCCTGGGTGTTCTGCAGCTTACATTCAAAGGAAAGGCTGGTGCCAATGGGCTTGATGCTCAGCCCTGGATTGGGAAGGCTCTGAACAGAAAATGAGGAAGAGAATGTGGAAGAGAAAAAGGGGTGGAAGCCCCAGAGGAGATGCAGAGGAGCAGAGATGAGGTGAGAGCACAGCCCAGTTGTACTTGCTTTCGTTTCTGCATTCATTCCCTCCAATGTATCAACTGAACCACACAGCTTAGAGTCATCAGCAAACTTGCTGAGGGCACACTCAATCCCACTGTCCATGTCACAGACAAAGACTGGTCCCACCACCGAT
>JASSUY010038371.1:0-34001 GCA_032466535.1 Forpus xanthops | reverse complement strand
AGCAGTAGTGATTTATGTTATACCTTAATTACTAAACTGTTCTTATCTCAACCTGTGGGAGTTGCATTCTTTCAATTCTCCTTCCCATTTCCCTGGGACTGGGAAAGAAAGAGGGGGGAGTGAGTGAGCAGAGCTGTTTGAGAGAGCCTCAGACCACAACACAGGTCATTTGCAACACTTATTATGTGGGCTATCAAGATGAAATCAGTGCTTGACAAAAAGGGAACAAGGAAAGCTGCTAAATGCCTGGGTGGCAAAAGGGCAGTACGTAGGAAAATGAAACTGGAATTGAGATAGGTGCTAAGCCTGAAGACCCTGGGCAGAAGAGGTATCCATGCATTGGGAATGTTGAGGGGAGCACAAGTTGCCAAGCAAAGACACCTGGAAAAGCTTCCAGTCATGCTGGAGAAGGTCCATTTTCTTGATGTGGAGTTAGCTCACTCACAGGAGAGCTCACCTCCGAACGTGAACACAGCAGGCAAAACTAGTAAATAACACTGAGAATACTCTTTAAAGGGAAAATCTTTACATTGCTATAATTCATGGAGAATTTTGCAAAGTTGCTTTGTTCTGTGCTGCCAACAGCCACAGAGAGACAGGCAGAGGTGAATTTATTGTACCTAAGAGCACCCAGCGAAGTCAGCAACAGAGCCAAGTGCAGAGGAGCTTTGATGTTCTGATCAAGGAGCAAAATGTGGCTATTCAGTCCCCTCGCATCCTAGGCCACAGATCTGATGTCCCACAGCAGTAGTAATACTCAGACTCTTTAGGAAGACAGAAACTTGTGCTGTAACACAAAGCCAGGCTAAAACCACATTACTGGAGAAGACATACTTATCCTCCCAATGGACAGAGCCATCCAAGAGCCAGCACTGTGTACCCTCCTTAAGTGAAGGTGCTGGCAAGCAGGGAACAAACTCAAGCACAGTTAGCACTAAAGCATGAGGCATGTTTCTCTAGGGCACAAAGTCAGATTTTACACTAGGGTAAACCCAGAGCAAGGACCCACAGAGACAAAGAGCTCCTTGCAATATTGCAACAAGTGGGCAGTTACAGAAACCATGGCAGTGACACACTCAAGAAAATAAAAAACGTTCCTCAACATACTCAAGGACAATTGAGCCTAAAGTGGAGAAGAAAAAGAGCTACCCCTGAAACAAATAAATGTACACATAAATACATCTGTTGAAAGCAGGTCCTACTTTGAAGTTTGACCTTGAGAAAAAAAAAAACAAAACAGTAATAAGCAGTCATTCCTAGAGAAGCTTTCCTCAAAGAGGAGCCTCAGGACACTGTAAGCACAGACTTATTCTAATGGATGTTCAAGTAAACACGTGGGGGGGTCCTCACACTATTTCACCATGTGGACCTTGCTGAGATGTCCAAATTAGTAACTGAGACTCCCTGCAAACTCCACAGAGAGAGGCAGACATTTTTTGAATGTGATTCAGAGCCCAGAGGCTAGGAACCCAGCTCCTGTTCTACTTATGTGGTCCAAACCAACCCCAGAGGTGCCTTCCTCTCTTCTTAGTCCATACTCATTGTTTAGGCAACCTGACTTAGGTTCCTATGCTAAATGGCCAATATTACACAATGACAGCGAATTCCTGAAATCTTCTCTATGTGGCAAGCACACTATAAGCCCAGAGGGAAGTGACGAAGAATCTGAGGTGGGGAACCTGATGCTGCCTTGTAGCTAGAATGGAAGAGCTGTGGCAAATGCTACTTTTATCATTTATTTTAGAACTTTTATGAAGTCTGGCACATGCTAAAGATAGAAGGAGAATCAACTTAGTCCATCAACAGACATGCTTACGAAACAGTCCTGCTCTCAATGGGAGAGAGAAAAAGCTCAGCTAGATCAGATGATAAAATCAGATCTCCTATAGAGGTGCTAAAGAGAGAGCCATACAATAACTGGAAACAAGAAACAATATTTTACTGAGCTCAGAAAGACTAAGTCCATAGAAACAGTAGTGGTGGTCATGAATGTGTGGCTGAATTTGAACTTTGAAAAAGCTGTTTCAGCTCTGGATGCATTAGGCACTAGGCGGCATCACCACACAGCACACTAGTTATTTAGCTGTAGTTAACTATTGTGCTCTTGACAGGTTATCAGTCAAGAACGCCACATTCTCTTCAAGCATGAAAACCCCACATATACAGGAAGAGAGAAGGTAAAATCACTGAACAGGATTTTGTACATTGGATATTGTAACACCTTATCAGGCCCCAGATGCATGAGATCAGAAATGCCAGCTGGAACCCACAGGGCTTATCTGGGGACTCAGAAGCATAGGAAGAATGAGAGCCAGAGGAGTTTTATTCTATATGAATCCCTGAATGCTGCCACTGTAGATAAGGAGCAAAGTCCCAGGTTCCACTAAGTCAATGACAAATCTCAGTTTGACTTCATTTGGGCTGGGATTTCCTGCCTAGCATCTAAGGGTAAAACCCACACTAAGCACAGGAAAAAGGCAGCAGAAACTACTGAAGCCATGCATGGCTCCTGGCTGCACTTGTTTCAAGGCCAGTGTGAACCTACCTGCATTAGAAGGGAAAAGTGGCTGGTTTGGGGTTTCTTATTCCTCACCTAGTACCCAGGTTTGTTTTCTAAGGTTTTAGGGTCAGGTTTTTTGTGGGCATTAAGGGTCAATTTTGTTATGAAAGGATGTTCCTGACCCACAAATCGACAGAGCTTAACAGCTCGCCTGCTGTCAGAGGAAGCTCTCAGTTGACCTAGGGCTCTCCAGCTCATGGGGCAGGAACCCTATGAGATACAAGTGGGAACAGTGGGAGCAGCTTCAAGTGCCAACAATACACTAAGAGGAAAGAGCTGTTGGACCAGGAGAAAAAGAAGAAAATAGAAAGAGAAAAATAAGAAAATAAAAAAAAAAAACCAAGCAACAATCTGCCAAAGCAATTGCCTGGCATCTCACATAAAGCACCAGTTTGTTGAGAGGAAGACCAGGGCTCATGGCAAACTGTGATGGACTTGGTGTCCTTCAGGTGGAGGCTCACAGCATCACCCAGAAGCTGGGGCTCTGTCACCCAGCTCTTAGCCAGAGATGATCCTCAGCCAGTGGGAAACAGAGGAGGATTTCATACACAAAGATAGAGAACAACCTCCATGTCCTTTGAGGGCATCCAAAATGCTGCAGGTTACATTTTCCAATGGTAAGAAAGATCTTAAATGGTAAGAGCCTAAAGACAATGGTAAAAACAAAATAGATATCATGCGACACTAAAAAAACCCCATCCTCACTCAATGTCAGTATGCTAGCTTCTTGGAAAGCACTACCTATTGCCACTTGAGACAACATGTAACAAACATCAACCTAGTGTTGCTTTTGAGGCTGCTTTTGAAAATGGTCCAAATGTGGAGGAAAGGCAAGGCAAGTACTTTTCCAGTTTCCTCTGTCTGTTTGTCACAGAGTATCAGGCCCTGACCGTGTTGTGGCTGTGACAGCAGAAGGAGCAGAGGAAGGAGGAAACCCACAAGGGGGCTGCCTGGGTTGCCCATGAGATGTGCCAGCAGAAGCCCCGCAGTTGCCACTGGGGACCTGGGGAACCTCTCCCACCTCTTCCCAGCCACCAAAGAGACCTTCTATTGAGCCTGCTGCAGTCACCTCAGCCCAATACCTCCCAGAAAGAGGGTCTCCCCCAACCACATCATAGCTCCCCAGAATGATGCAGGGCAGTGCAGTGCCACCAGGAGATATGGGCAAGGACTTGTTTTCACCCTTCACTGGTGCCCCCTCTCCCTCATGCTGGGTGTGTGGGCTTTTTACAGTGCCAATTAAGTGCATGCTGAGGCCAGGGTGGAGGTTCAGTGCACCGAGACCCTGTCTTGCTGCCTCTGCACTGTCACCTTCCATTAAGCAGCTGGCGGCCAGGAGAAGGGGAGGGAAAAGCCAGCGGCATGTTTGGTTTGCTGTTTTTGTGGGCATTTTACAACTTCAAAGGCTTCCCTCTGGTTCACAGGGGGCAAGGGGCAGAGGTCAGTAGGCACGGTTTGACCTCCCTTTCACCTCCTCCCCGAAAGGGAGAGACAAACACACACACAGAGGAAGAAGAAAAGGAAGACCAGATCCTGGCAAACACTTTTATCCGCTAATCTTTCTTCGCCTTAGTGCTGCAGAGGCTTTGTCCAGCAGACAAAGTGCCCTTCGAAGTCTGACACTTCCATGCTGGACTCTTCCTTCTCTCCAAGGAGGAAATAAAGCAAAACAGCAGCGCTACAAAACAGACGTTCCCCTTCCCCTGCACCCCACCGCTTCCAAAAAAAATTAAAAAGAAGAAAAAGAAAAAAAGCTGCTCTTCAGCCTGGCCTTTCTCTTTTTGATTTTGGGTTGGGGCTTTTGGTTCCCTGTTGTTTTGTGGGGAGGCTGGACAGGTTTTGTTTCTTTGTTGGTTTTCTTCCCCCAGCTGTGTATCCATCTATATATAAGCCCCATGACAGAGGGAGAAAACAGGCATGATTATTCAAGATCCAGCCTAGGATGTAAAAAATGCATCTTCTTGTCTTTAAAGACAGCACTGCTGTATTTATTTATTTATTTATTTTTAATGGCGAGGTCGCTAGCCCTGGGGCTCTGAGGAATAAGTCTGAGTTTCAGAAAGCTCTCCACAGCTGGTGATTATATCCCTTGCAGTGCATACAAAGGCATTGAGAAAGCAGGAGAGAAAGTAAACAGTATCACTTCTGGGGATGGAGGGGGAGAGGAGGAGGGGGTAGAGGAGGAGAAGGAGAAGAGAGGCAGATGAAATTTAAACTGGCTATCAGCCCAGCCACCAACTTAAAACAATACAAGTAGAGGAAGCCAAAAAGGAAAGAAAAACAGAGAGGGGTGTGTACAGACACACAGTGTGTGCGAGAGCATGCGAAGCAAAGCAAGTGCAAGGAAAGGAAGGGATGAGGTTGTGAGCCGAGGTTTCGGGAGCCATCCCTGGGGGTCCATCACAGAGCAGAACAGCTTGCAGGGGGAGATTTCAGGGCCACAGTCATCATCCCCAGTGTAAATACATCTATGAGCATTTCTAATCAAGCTGGCAAAGCATAACTGTTCACCTCTCTCAAGAATGACAGAAGGAAAACCACAGGGTCTATAA
This sequence comes from Forpus xanthops, assembly GCA_032466535.1. NCBI lineage: Eukaryota > Metazoa > Chordata > Aves > Psittaciformes > Psittacidae > Forpus > Forpus xanthops. Next base: position 28,889 of record JASSUY010038371.1, on the reverse strand, counting down.
ACAACAGAACCAGCTTTGTCACCTCCTTGACATCCTCAAAATCAAAAAGGACAAGAAAGTAGCAGGCTGGTCCAGACTGAGATCTAGTGACTGATGCTCTCCCAGTTGGCACAATGCAGACTCGAGCTATGCTTTTCTTTCATCTGGCTCTGGGAATCGCACTCCTACTCTGCTCAAGGCAGTTTCATGTCAAGCTACTGCCTTTCTCAAGCAATTTGGTTTTACAGCATGGGAGAAAACACATAGTCATGCCCATGCTGTGGAGCTCCAAAACCAGCTGATATTTGTTGGGTCTGTGCCCTGCACAAGGCACAGACTGGATGCAATTTAGTCCAAGCCTGTAGAGGCGTTCCTCACGCAGACTGGTCCTGAAAACTGGCTGAGGCTCAATGCTCACCTTCCAGAATAGGTCTGTCTGTGTTAGATCTTCTCTGGTCACACTGACCGTGATCTCACTGGAATGAGGTTAGTCAGAACAGGGGAAGGGAGAGGCAAGCTTTTTTGGAACATCTATCTGCCTGGGAAAGACTAACAAGCCTTCCTTTATAGACGTCTATATGTGGACCTCAGCAGAAATGCAGTTGGAAAACCTCTGGAGAGACAGTGTACCTTAAAAGGACCAGGCCAGCCTGTTCTTCAGGCTGCCCATCCAGATTTCTGCTACCTTTCACAGCAGAAGGAACCAAGAATCCTGCAGGTTGATGTGTCCTCTAAAGCACTCCAACAATTGTCCTCTCCTCCAAGAAAATATACAAATCTTAAAGCTACAGATGCAAGCCCCAGCAAACCATGGCTTTCGCCTCACATGAGAGACAGTGATGCAGTTACAGTTCTGGCTGAACTTCAGCACCTTTGCTCGTACTTGGTAGGACAGGTTGGTCAAGTGCCATGAACTCTAAGTGCTTACTAATTAGTGTGTTGTTTCTCTGAATTAAAGGCCTCCCCAGGAAAACTCTTCTGCTAACCTCCATGATCTCCTGTGCAACAAGACTATCTGGCACAGCTCTTCTCTGACTGGCAGTTAACCCTTCACTCTCTGTCACCAGTTTGGAGAGAGAAGACAAATCCTAACAGTGCCAAGTGCTATACTTGGCAATTTCTACCTATGGCCTGGACCAGAACAAGACAAAACAGACATCACTGATAAATACAGCAAACAGCACTGCACTCTACAAAGGATTCATCAATTCTCCCCACTTCAAGTCTTTGTGAAGTTTTGGTATGGATATAGCTGATCTGGTAGCTTCTCCAAGGGCTTCTTGCCCCATCTCTTTGACAAAAGGTGCATTTAAAAATCTGCTACCAGGAAAAGTTTCAGCTGCTACAAATGATGCTTCAGGGTACAGGGTGATGATAAATTAGATCCTTAGCATCCTATTGGGAATGGCCAATAATTTAACATTTCTTATAGAACTAAGTGACTAACAGTACTGAAGTATCATTTTGTTCCACCACAGTCACTCTTTAAGTTATGCGCTGGTCACTTACAGATAGTTTTGTGCTTAAACAAAGCCAATTTCAAGAGCACCAAATCTAGTGAGATATTAAGAGAGAAGGATTCAAATTTAGTAAAGCCTAGGAACAGGTTGTTCAGAGAGGCTGGGGCACCTCCAACCTCAGAGAGGCTCAAAATTGAGCGGGGGAAGGCCCTGAGCAATCTGAACTAATTTGGCCCTGCTCTGCAAGGGCTTAGCAGGATGTCCTCTGAATGTCCTTTCTAACCTATTTTAGCCTGTGATCAGGAAGACCACATCAGAACCTGCACAAGATGCATACTTTATCCCACATTCAAGTACAGACATCATCATGGAGGCACCCTGTTGTGTGGTTTTCAATACAAATGTTGTTGTGGTTACCTTTTGATTAAAAATAAACTCCTTGCTACTTATCTGCTTCCCAAGAGCAACTACACAGTCAAGGTGAAATAGGAGTACCTATCCTATCAACCTTCCAGGTGCTCAGCATGTGAGCCCAAAGCTACTGCATCCTGTATACCAACTGCATGCGCACCCTACAGAGGGGGAATCCAGATGGCTAAACCCAGCACTAGCACACTTTAGGTGACTCTGCTACCCCAAATGGCCAAAGCCTGGTTTGCAGAGCAAGGACAGGAAGAGGCACTAGCCTCTTCTCCATTCAAACCTTGACCAAAACCAATCTCCCTCTCCATGCTCACAATTAAGAGCAAATTGTTTTGGTTTCAACCAAGTGGGCCAATGTTCACTCTCCCTGCTGGAAGTGCAGTGAAGTCTCTTTGTGGGGTTAAAAAAAAAAAAGCTGTTCTAGAAAAAGTATTGCCCTCGCCTACCTGGGCACGTGGCTAACAAAAACAAAGATCACCATCTAGTGGCTCACAGGGAAGATACTGTCTGTCATGTGTCTGCAAGCTTGGTGACCAATAAAGTTGTTGTTACAACATGATTTTTGCATTTGGTCCTAAAGCAAGTTAAGCACCTACAAAACCACAGACATAGACAAGTTTCTGATCCACTGAAAACTGATGTTCATCCCTCCCTGCAATCAAGCATGGACTCTTTTCCTATCTCCCTTTCCTTTTCTCCATCTTCCCTACACAGGATTTAGACATACGGTAAGGGATGTGTGACTTACTTTAAGGCCCAGAAGCTAGGTAAATTAGGCAAGTTCCAACAGCAGTTCCAGGAGTCAGATACAAGCAGAAATTGATGTATCCCATCCTTTTGTACAAGGAAGGCAGATAGGATGAATCCTATTTATGAAATCCCACAGCCTGGAAAACCAATTACCCAGCAAGCACGAATGCCTCTGGAAAGTTTGGTTTGTGAGCAGCCCATGGGATAGACTATGCCAACCCTTTTCCATTTTGCCTCACTGGAAATCATTCAGGTTCAAATATTTCTGAAATTCTCCCTATGTGAAGGAAATGATCTGCAACTTCTGACAAAACTTTTTTTCACTCTAATAGTCCTAATGAACTCTACTCCTTGTTCTTTGGGAAAAGACACAGAGAGCAATCACTACAGGTACTTCCTTAAAGCAGTACCTGACCCAAGGAATGTATCACACTAGCATGACTCTGATGCTCCTAGCACGAACTAGCCCAAGTGTTTCTTCAAGTCTTTGTGCTAGGCCACGTAGATCATCCTTAAAATGTCACATGACCATTTACTCCAGAGACACATACAGAGATGAAGTACTACCTGCTCATGGGTCAACCATTCCAGTTCACTGAATGCCATCAGCAATGCCAGATTTGAAACTAACAAAGGACACAGTTTAGTTCCAGCCTGCATCTTCCAGGTATTCTGCAAAGCAGCCCTCCAAGTTTTACCAAGCCAATACAATGGCCTAGTATCAGCACCAAATCACACCTCTAGAGTGCAATTTTGGTACAATTTCATGTCACATTCCCAATTCTCCAGGCTGTCAAAACATGTGCTGCTCTGCTCTAGGGAGAAGAGAAATTCTTTACACAATATCAAGCACGTGTTACAGAATTTTACACACTTCTGTACACAAACCCAGTTATGCTTCGAATTTCTAATGGTAGCCTTTAAGGGTCTAGGCATACTGTAAGCCTTAATGTAAGTAGCTGACAACAATTGAGCTGGCAGTGTGTCCAGGCAGTCAAGAAAGTGAACAGCATCCTGGCTTTTATTAGAAAGTGAGTCCAGCAGTGGTCATCTGCCTGTACTCAGCACTGGTGAGGCCGCACCTCAAATCCTGTGTTCAGTTTTGGGTCTCTCACTTCAAGAGAGACATTGAGGGGCTGGAGCATGTCCAAAGAGTAGCAACAAAGGTGTTGACTAGGGAACAAGTCTTATGAGGAGCAGCTGAGGGCACTGGGGTGTTTTATCCTGGAGTAAAGGAGTGTCAGGGGAGACCTTATTGCTCCCTACAACTACCTGAAAGGATGATGGAATAAAGTGGGCATCATTTTCTTCTTCTAGGTAACAAGCAATAGGGTAAGAGGAAACAACCTCTAATTGTGCCAGGGGAGGTTTAAGCTGGATATTAGGAAAAATTCCTCACTGAAAGGGTTTCCAAGCCTTGGAACAGGCTGCCAGGGAAGTGGTGGAGTCACCAATCATTGGAGGTATTTAAAAGACCTGTAGATGTGGTGCTTAGGGACATGGGTCAGTGGTGGACTTGGCAATGTTACGTTAACAGCTGAACCTGATGATCTTACGGATCTTTCCCAACCTAAATGACTCTATGATTCTATTCTATGTTGATTTTACGTCATCCAGAATGAAAATCAAGCAACCTATTACACAAATTAGGAGATGAAGAAAGCAGAGTTTCAAAATATTCCTCTGTGAATATATAGGATAAGGAGAACTGTGACAAGAGAAACCACATACAGAAGGTACCAGATTTGTACTGTATTCATCTCATCTATTTCTAGCTGACAAAAATACATATCTATGCTAGTTAGCTAGTCTCCTGTTATAATCTCTGGAGAAATGAAGTCATACACAGGAAGTTATCTTGGACTCTTCATGTTAAGACAAACCAACCTCTGCAGGTGCTTCTCCTTAGAGGGTAGAAAGCCTAGATAAGCAGCTTCAGAGGTTTTGGTTGGAGAGGAACTCCATGCTTCAAGTTTTGAAAGGGATATGGCACCTCTTTGTGGTATTGGGGTCCGAACAGCGATCAGCATAAACAAGAAACTCATCAGCACTCCTAGTGGCTACAGCAGCCTCCAGGGGACTTTGCATCTGGCCCAAGCGATGGACAATTTTCCATAGTATCAGCAATAGCTTTTGTGGGCTTAAAGGCAGGTCCCCTGCAGACCAGAAGTAAGATTCTACTCAGTAGGCCAAGAAACCACTGCATGCCTTTAGCTAAATTTGGCTGCTGAAGGGTGGCTCTAGTGGGGTGAGGCAAATAAGTACTATTTTCCCTCAGGACAACTGGCTTTATTTTCTAAAGGTTAATGAGAAATACAAGAAAATTAGGCTAGCCAAAAGAATGAAAATAAATGGTTTTTTTTTCTTCTTCTTTCCTCCTAGTTTTTCAGAAAAATGCATGGCTTGGTTTTCCTGCAGGCAGTTGCTTCATATCAGTGTACCATGTGGTGACTCAGACATTTTGTTATTATAATCCCAGCCAAAAGGGAGATATATTTTACAAGATCCATGTCTCCCCATACTGCATGTTTTCCTGGGCGAGGAGAAGCACGATCTAAACTCTGAAGACAGTTCATAGTGTCTCTTGGCAGGTTGTAGACTGCCTTTGCTTTCAGCCAGCAAAGCAAAGAGAAACTCGGGTTTGCAGTGAGCTCACATGTAGCATCAAGGACAGAATTTTGTTTTGAGTCCCATAGAGTGGGGCAGGGGTGTTCAGATACACCAGTAAAGATTTAGAGTTCCTAACACAGGAGGACTACAAGGAAAGGGGCTTAGGTGAGAACTGAGTTAATGCATATAGCCTCACAACTGGGGGCTCAGTTACCTTTTCTCAGCTGACAGGCAATAAAGCATTCAGATGCAATAACTCCAATACATTCAAAATACATATCCAGAAGAACAAAGATCACCTGGAAATCAGATTATTCCTCCTATATTTCCCCCTCCTAGGAGAGCTGACACTGTGTCTCAGTTGCACACCCAGATAAGAACACCAAAAAAAATGGTTATATACCCTGAAAACACTCCATGAAGGCCTGTGAAAATTCTCAGCCAAGAGTTTGCCCCAGGTCCAGCCCCCTGTTGTAAATCCATGGTGAGTGACTACTGTGCAAAACTGATCTAAGGCAGCGGAAAAATATGGCCTCCAGCTGACAAGTTTGCTTCCTAGACACAGGTCTGCCCTTTGAACTCCAAAACCTTTGACCATTGTGGAGCCACTAGATCCCAGGGGCACATGAAATATAAATAAATAGAAAACTTGAGGTGCGTCTGGTGGAGTCAGTGGTTTCAGAGAGAGGTCACAGAGGAAACATTCTGACTATGCTTAAAAGCTGCACAAAGCAGAAAGAGTTAACAAACTCCCATCCCTCATGTACAGGTGGAATACGAGAGCTTTTAAAGTTTAAAACAATCATTGGATCAGAGGAGATATTAGATGGCTTCTAGTAACAAAGACATATTCTTTTGAATCAAGTTATGAGAAGTATTTCCTAAGGGAATGCCATATGAACCATCTGATCTACTAGATGTTTGTGGCATTCACCACATGCTTTATGTTCCTTCCCAAAGATGATGTTTCTCTGGCATTAAGAACATGTCATTCTCTGCTGCTTAGCCTACTTTGACAGGCCAGATGTCTGCAAATAAAAAGAAAGTTCAATAAAAATCTAACTCCCAGACTTAGATGCCTGAGTTTTTTTGGGGGAAGAGAGAAGAATGAATTCCCATTGCATTTCAGGAGGGCTGGGCATCCCAGCTCATATCCGCACAAGCCAGAGACTTCGGATAAAAAGCAAAGGAACAGTTTTGAATTATTCCAGAACTCCTTCCAATACCTCACTTCCAGACAGATATGAAGTGACAACACCCTGAAACAAAGCAACACAACTGAGGAGAACATTATCAGATTATTCAGAACAATTCCCATTGTTAGTGACCCAGAATTCATGACTTAGAACAACTTAGAATTGGGAACTTGACAAATCCTCAAAGTCGTTTAACTCTTTCAGTGGCATCCCCTGCACCACAACAGAAGGGCTTCATTAAGCAGGAACGAAAAAGGAAAGCATCTCTTATCGTAGCTGGAGACAGACTAAAAAGAGGAAGTAGATGACTTTACTAGACATTGCACATTCTTCGAGCAACATCACTATAACCCAAGAGTGAGGAAAAGCCAGTGATTCCAAGCCTGCCAAATTATTTGAGATTGAATAGCTTACCATATCGTGACAATGAGTGATAGTAAAATGCTCAAAGAAAGAAATACTGTATGTTTCAAGTAACTGGCAGAAGCAGATTCTACATTTCAGTGTTTTGGCAGGAGAATACAGGTTTGTTCTGGGACTACGTATTCAACTCCATCATTGATTTAAAGATACAAAGTACTGCTAATGCAACCTCAACTTGAGGAGGACAGTTACCAAACCTATCAGTAACACTATTTCTTTGCTGTCTTTCGCCTTAGCACAGATACCTATATTTGAATTTATTTTTCAGATGCTGACTTTCTGTTAAAACTCAATTAATGAAAAAAAAATCCAAATGCTAAGGGACTTTCTTTTTTATTTTTAGAAGAGCCAAGCATTAAAGTGACACTCTGTAAAGCACTGAGGCTGGCAAAACTGCAAACTTGATGTTATTCAAAGCCAAAGGTGAAGATCAAGGAAGAGAGCTGCAGCAAAAGTAGCTTGTAGTGACCCAGGAGAATGCCTAAATTGAGTGTTAGCAACACCCTTCTCTGTGCACAAGACAAGGATCAGAACTATGCTTCTGTAACTCACATACTGCTGACCTTTTGAAGAGCAACTGGTTTTGAATTCCAGAGCAGAACACCTAGACTTCAGCACTGTAATGCGCACTACAAATGAGCAGTGACTGACACAAGTAGGGTACATTACCTCACCTCTTTGAAGACTAGTGGCACAAAAAATTTAAGTTCCCTGGAGGCTTCAAGTCAGCAGATGTATTCATGACCTACTTATAGGTAACACAGCAGTCACAGATGTTAGCTGAACCAGATTGCAGAGTAGCATGTTTTCTGCTGCATCTGTTCAGATCTTTGGTACAGGGGAACTTTGTGCATATTTAAGGCAGCAGGTCCTACTGAATTGGAGCTCAATGCACATGATTCAACACCTACCTCACTTGAAGCTAAGCCAGAAATCCACAAGAGCTTTAAGCTCAGTAGGAAAGTTTCACACCAGCCATTCTCCCCATCAGCGATCAACTCAGACACAGCTGGGTACTTGCTGCATGCTTCCTGCTCACCTTCAAAATGGTTTCCAGCAGCAGAGAAACCGGAGCATGAAATAACATACACTCATATCAAGACCTACCCTGATGAATCAACATAGCTATATAATAATGACACAACACCTAGTCTAGGGGAAGGTGTCCCTGCCCGTGGCAGGGATGTTGGAACTAGATGATCTTTAAGGTCCCTTCCAACCCAAACCACTCTATGAAGGCAGTCAGAAGAGACGCAATACTATGAGCTGAGCTCAAGAAAAAAAAAGTAAACAACAAAAGATGGATCCTCCCAAGAAATGCCTCCTCCATCTCATAATTCTTTGCAACATGTGAATGAGCAGTTTGACTATCACTCAGGTATGCAGAAGACATGCATAACAGATATGGACACACAAGTTGGAGGAACACATACTTGATCCAAGCCATGGCAGTCACCATCTGCCAAAAGTAGACCAGTCCACCGTGACAGATGCCTTTGTCACACTTCCCTGCTAACAGTTCATGAGAAATTAAGATCTTAATGGAAAGCGGCTAGAGTCATTCTATCTAGGACTGACTCTGGGTATTTTATTAAAGCAGTTCCTTGAGGGACCAGAAAACAGAGTAGAAAATAACAAACCTCTTAAGAAAGATTAGTACAAGAAGTTAAAATGCAAACACAACACAAACACACAGCAGACTTCTGCTCCTCTGTTGGTGCATGCTGCACTCCCATGAGTTAGATCTTTCTTCACCCAAAATGAGTTGATATGTGAATAAACAATGGCAACAACAGGGACCACAAGACTAAATAGTGACTGGCTAATGGCTCCCTCTAGAATTCAGCCTTTTCACATTATGCATCATGTTGCATCAAGACGTTCCTCAACAAAACTCAGAAGATGCCACAACTGCCACTTTGCAGTGACACATAGGACACACCTCACCACCTGTTTCTCACAGAAGGCCAGTGTGTACCACTATCTAGATTCCCTCCGGGAGGGAAAGTCTCATTGTGGGAACAAACCACTCTCTGTAAGAAGTGCTTTCATCTTTGTACAACCTGATGAGAGGCTGTCTGACTTCAAACAGCTGCAGTGTATGGAGAATTTACACCCTTTTCAGATGTGGGGTACTGAATCACAGGGCAAACACAAACAAACAGGAGACTGAGAACAACTTTTCTATGCAGCTAGAGCTGAGCACCCCACATCTTTATAAAACGGCTGCTAGTCATGGAGATTTCTGAGCCTGCCTTGCTGCCCACGGCTAGGGAATGATTGCAGCAATCTTCAGCCAGGCCCCTTCCAACAAATTTTATTTATGCATCTCTGATCTCATCTTCCCCCTCATACACACCAGCTTGATCAGAGCCTCCTTCCTTTACCATACAACTTGCATATTTCCAAACCTCTCTTCATCTTAGGTCCACAGGCAGATTGCTCTTGGGACATTAAATTCAGTCGTATTGTATGAACCATCTACCATATAAGCCTCACCTTATTTATGTTTTTGAGGAATAAACAAACAGATTTGTGGCATCAACAATCCCAGAACCTGATTTGTTGACTTTTTATCCTTGACTGATATCCCATGCATATCCTTTTGTCTTGGGCAAACGTTATTTATAGCTAACCAGAACAGGCTTTTTCCTTGTGTGTTAATTTAAGTCTGGAAACTCTTCCCCAGTTCTCTTTCCTTGGCTGCTGCATGAATTTCCAATAGTTGCAGTACCCTGTACTTGGAGAACTCCTCTACATTCAAGTGGTGGGCCCTTTTAATCTAGCTGAGGATGCTAACCTCTCTGAGTTTGCCCTTTCAAAATCAATAATCTGAGTTGCAAGGGTGGTTTTGTTTAGTCTTCCATTACATCTAAAAATTAATGAACTCATGGTTACTAGCCTTTCTATAGATTTCTAGTTTCAGACCAGAAAGAGTACCAAAACTGACTGAAGGAGGACGAACTACCTGAAAAAACTAACTCATCAGCCACTGTTGCTAACCCTTTCTTGAGGCTTTACAATCTATACCTGGGAAATCAAAGCCTTAAAAATGCATCAAATGAGCCTGGGGCCTATGAGAGGGTCTCAGTGCCAGAAACTCATAGTCAAAATTATTTTGACCAACACACATGCAGTTTCCATCCGTGGTACCCTTACCCAATTCTTCACAGAAAAAATTGCAGTATTTCTACATACATAGACAAGGTTATATTCCATCTCTATCTTTGCTGAGCAACTAATCACAATCAACAATATTTATGTTTCACTATCATTTCATTTACCCGAAGATGCTCACTTTCACACCTAGTATGATTAATTCAAGTTCCTACATTTTGTTGCCCAGACTTACAACATTTGACACAAATATATTTCAGCTGCCTCTTACTGATCCAACTCCATACTCCAAAAAGATTAGGCACTATCTTACCACTAACATATCACTCACGCAAACAAGGATCTGTGCTTTCTTTCTCCCATCTACCTGCCCATCAACACACTGATATTGATCCATTACCACATGCTTATTTACCTGATTCTCTTTCCTGAAGGATAGATATTCTTTTCTGTCTTCAACATCCTAGCTTCTATATGTTCTTGTTCCTTTTTAAGCTCTGTTTCAGCTGTCACTGTGGACTACACCTCTCAAGGGGCTAGTTGCTTTTCTGTTCTGTACTGACAGCTCTTTTTTTTTTCTTTCACCTCTTCAGCAAAGCCAACCTTTATTTTTAGGTCTTAAGTACTACTAATCCCCTTCTTCCATTCTGCCCTCATTGTCAGACGAACACAGGTCCTTCATGCTAGATGGATACCTGCCCTTTGTAGTCTCCTGCTTTTTAGAACTCCATCACACCAGTAAACTCCTTGCTTCTTTAGCATATCAGCTGAAGACAAGCGTCTCAGCCACATCTTCAGCCTTCAGATCTTTTTTTCCCATGCATTTCAGCTGTTCCAGGCACACATGGTCTCTGTCAGAAACTCTCAGAAGGATAATACCCATTCACAGCACCTTCCTCCAGTCACACTCCTGTACTCCACCAGCCTTTGAACCTCCATGGTCTTCTTGAACCATATTCAAAATTTAATACTGTTATCACAGTCAGTATTTATGATAGCTGGAGATAAAGCAGAAAGCTAATACCCCAGCACCAGATAACTGGCATGGACCACCACTATCAGCAGCTCCCTTCTGAGCAGTGACTTAATTGAGAATAGACAGGAGTTTAGGAAGCCCCAGTGAAGAAGTAACCACTGAGTCCACTGCTGCATGAAGATCCACAAAGGAATCATAGAGGAAGAAATGATGTGAACAAGTATATCAATCCACTCTTTAGGAATATTTCAGTTCAGTTAAGCCCAGCATCTTGCACTGCTGAATGCAGAGAAAGAATAAAGAGGTAGACAAGGAGCAGGGAAAAAATGAAGAGGAGGCAACACAGGTTGGCAAACTGAATGAATGGAAAGGATGCAAGAGAGAACCAGAAATACTGAAAATGTCAGAGAACAGCCTCTCCATGAATCACGAAAAATAAATACATTTTTTTTAAAGGATGGCAGATCAAAATGGATGTAAGAGTTTACAAAAGCAAGGCAGGTTTTAAGAGGAAGTTCAATACGATGTTGCCATCAGTTGAGTGCATACAAAATGTCAGATTCTCCACTGATATTGCTCCACTGATTCCAATAAAACTACTAATTTACATTTCTGAAGCGATTATATCTGACCTTATATCTACCTACCCTGTCTTATGATCTAAGGTCTACTGGCAAAGCTCTGTTGAAGTGAATAGGGCTGTGCAGCTGTGCATTTACACAAGGATCCAGTACAAGTCTTTTCCTCTTTACCTGGAAAGTGTAGAAAATGTGGCACTGTTGATGATGAAGGGGCAATCTGAGGAAATTGACTCTTTTCTGGTATGGCTGTGCTATGCCTGTTCTGTTCTCTACATCTGGGTAATTGCATTGCAAGTGAAGGCTTTCTAGCCTGCAAAAAGAGGCCTGCAAAATGAGTTGAGGAAACCACAAGTTTGGCTTCAGAGCCAGCATCCTTCTCTGAATCCTCACACCGAGTTTGCCTGTCTGAAAGTCTCTGCTTGAAAAGGAGAGTAAGATTTCTTCACATGCATATGACAACAGCTGCAAATATTTCCCTTTAGTCCATTATGTACACACAGATTCATGCTCCTTATATATTAAATATAACTCATGCTAATAGATACAACAAACACCTACATACTGAGGAAAGCATGCAAGTCCATAGTATCTCCTTGTGAAGACATGTACCCATTTACACACAGACCTTCCACCTCAGATACAGCTGGCAGTCCAAACAATGAGCACACATGCAACATTTGTGAACACCTGGCTGGACTCAGTCTCTGTGACCTCTGTCACAGCGTAACTCATGCTCCCCAGGTGGAGCTTTCGTCTTTCTGAGTGCAGAGGGATGCACAAATGGGGTTGCTGCTACTGTCATAGAAAAGGATTTCATCTTCTAGATGTAACAATAGAGACTTGTCCTTTTGCTTCCAGAGCCTCCAGGTTCAGTTCCCACAGATGATCTACCCAGAGCATTTGTCGGAGCAGCCCTGGCCTTAGAGGTAGGGACTTATTGGAAATGACTTCATAATTATTTGAGCTTACTCAAGGGGTTGGTCCAAAGTTGTGCACATGGAACACTTTCCAGAGCGGAGCTCAATGATCTGAAATATAACCTGGCCACTTCTCATCTCTGCACGAGCTATTAGGCACACCAGAGACACAACCAAATTCTGTGTGATGAGGCAACAAATCTTTCCTTGGCACCTTCTGCATCATTTCCTGCCCTAAATTTGCTTCTTAGTGAATGCTGTGGTGGTGGAACCTGCCAGTCTAGTAGCATTGACGTTCTGTGTTTATCCATGCCAAGGGGAGCTGATGAACATGATCCTCTTCTACCAACATCTAATCTGTCCAAGTGAAGAGAAAGCAGGGTGACTTCTAGGATTAGCAGGCCACTCAACTACCATAAAAACAACGGAAGGAGCTTCATGATGCAAACCAAGCCCACTTAGGAATCCAACGGACAATATCTCGAGGGAAAACAAATGAGCAACAATAAAGCCAAAAAGACTGAGGTTAAAAATCACTTCAAAAACATTAAACTGCTAGCGTTAAGCATGCTCTGAATCTGTTTACCATGTATTTTAATCATGTAACTGATCAGTCATCTGTAACATACACCACATGTTAAGATAGATGCAGCAGATATAAAATCAGTCTGATTTCACACAGTAAAAATGTGTACATGCAAACAGTAATCTATTAAATGCATTTCACACAAAGCATTTCTTCTTATCATTTTAAATACACATCCCGATTGTTTTGCCCAGTTTGGAGCCTACTTGAATATTCTGGGACTGTCCCAAACCCCATAAGGGTCAAGAGCTCACTGACTCCAGTGGGTGTTGGATCAGATCCTACAAGATCAAAATTCCTGTAAGGACTAGTGTTTCAGTGTGGTTGGGTTTGCATTCCATACAGAATACACTGTAGTTACACTATCCTTATAGTGTAGCTGCAGTGTCATGTTAGAGCTGAACAGCTACAAACATGGACTGAGAACAAATTTAGCAATCTGGATGATGAGCAAGTCCAAAATACGATGTATCTGTTGTCCACCTCTGCCGAGGCTCCTGCGAAGCGTCACCAGTGAATATTCAGCTAGCATGTTTTGGCCCCTTCTTACCCATTCGAGTCATTAATCATTCATCTTAATTATCTCGGTGGTATTTTGTGCTCCTCCCCCCCCGCGCCGCCTGTCTGTTTGTGGTATCCATCTGTTGTTCCTAATCATATACTTGGACTGCAAGATCTCTAAAGAAAGGGCCATTTCATGACGTGTGCACAACACTTCATGCACTCCAACCTCAGCCATCAGTTGAGACCTCACATTATGTCTCACCACGAATCATAGCTGCTAATGCTAATCATCAGATATGCTGTGCATGCATAGACACACATGTACATATATATCTATATACACATATAGTATGTATATCTGCATGTGCATTAGGAACACACATGCACATGGAAGTCTACCGGAGACAGGTATGTCTGTAATTAAGGCAGGTTCCACTGAGATCAGAGGAAGGAGGGAAAAGAAGAGCAAGATCAAATTTTTAAATGTGAAATTTAAGCTCAAACTATCTTCTGCCTGCTCACCCCCTCTAGCTGCAGTCCACAGCCTTGCAGCACCAAACAGAGCACGAGCCACTCACCACACTCCAGCTACAACACAGTTGCTCAGTGCATGAAAATACCTTTCTGAATCGAGCTGCTGCATTGTGCACAATGTAGGGGAATATTTAAGATATGCTGGGGACTGGTGACAAACACACTGACACTTGTACGGACTTCCACAGGAATAGGGTTAAGGAAATGTGTGCTTTTGCAAAGCTCACCATGTGCACTGTGGCATAGAAGGGAGCAGCAATGCCAGTGAGACTGAACATGTCTTCCTTGACCTTAAGCCACTTGTCATTTCAAAACTTCCTTTTGTTCTATCAGCTACAGTAAGAAATGTCTTGAAATGTTACTGAAATGTATTTTTGTGAGATCTGTACCTGAAATTGAACATTTAGCTGGACCTTGCCTGGAATGGATGATTAAAGAAAAATTTCCAGAACTAGTTACTCTCCACTGATACCACGTTTTACTCACAGAGATATACTTCCACTTTGTCATATTCACAGACACATAGACATCAAGACAGGCAAATCCACAGTAATCTTTCTTACTCATACTACAGATCAAATTTAAAGCTTACCTACTTATCTGCTGCCAAATCACAAGACTTGAAGCCAGTCTAATAATTCAAGCAAAGGCAAGCAAAGTCTAGGGGGCACAGAGCATCAACAAAGTTTAAGCCCTTATGTAAACCTGTATGACTGAAGAGTAGAGATGTCCACAACTAGGGCAAGGTGTGCCAACTGCTCCAAAATCCTCAGCTCAACACCAGCCATATCTGGGATGTGCATGCTCAAAGCTGGTGGGAGAAGCTGTGATTCTGTAATTCAGCTGGGGCTGAATTACAAGTCCCTGCAAACCAGCCTGATGGGTCTTCTTCCAGAAAAGGATGTTGAGGCAGAGTGTGTGTCCAGCTCTTCATTATCTGTGGCACTATTCACTATGATGGAAAAGATAACTGAAGGCTGTGTTGACAGGGAACTGAGTCTGTTTTGTGAAAAGACCCATTGCATGTTTTGAGTAAGGAAACGTGTGCTTTCTGAAAGCTCATTATTTCCATGATTTGGGAAAAACAGAGGACTTTAACCCAAAGAGCTGTCATTCTCCTTTCAACAATGAAGTCACTTCAGCAGAGACGGATACAGGGGTTAAAAAAAAAAAAAAAGGAAGGCATCAAGACAAGTATATACAATGGGTTTGTGTGGTACATTGCTAATGACTATCATCTGGGTGAAACAACGGTAGGATGAGAAACTATTTCTTAATGTACACAGAGCAAAAGAAATCCCTTAAGCAAAGATACCAGCAGAACAATTAGATGGTTAATCGCAACATTGGCCATGAGAGGTTTTCTCCATTTTTCCGCTTCAAAGGAGCAGTGATTAATAAACAGTGCTGCTCTTCTGGAGAGATGAGTCAGCCCCCATCCCACGCTGGGGTTATCCTCACGCTGCTGCTACTGCTGTTCAGAGCATGTGAGTGCTCCTCAGGGAGGAGAAACACTTCATTTAGCTTGTGGTGCTCCACACTAGATCACACAGCATTGCTCTCCACAGCTACCCTCCTCACACTTCCAGGAGGGCGCCGTGCTTGTGGATGGGCCTCCAAACTAGGACTAGCAGGTTGAAAGGCATTGGCATTCAAAATTAAGTCTGTAAGAATCAAGTCAATTAAAGATGTTGTATGGATGCTGGGAAAAAGAGTGAACTAGCAAAAGGAGTGAGTACCTCCCTTGGTCATGGCTAACCCTGAAGGAACTTACCCAACACCCAGCAGGAGTTGAGCTCAAGCAGCTGAATGTGAAGGACACAACACAAGCCTGACCTAACATTTCAGAGGGAAAGGTCTGATCATAAACACGCTGTCATCACAGAAGACAGATGAGTCCCACTCTTCTTTCCACCATGAGGAATAAGTGCAAATCCATGGTCTGCATCGGTCTCCGCCTTTCTCACAGTGATAGGTGAATCCATCTGTGGGGAGGATGACAATAGAAGCCAAGGCACAGGTATGATGTTTCTGTTGCCTGTCTCAGGAGACACACCAAAGAGCTGAGAAATGGAAGGGGAAGTGTGCCTGTCCTGAGAGGACCAATAAGTCTGTGTGTGTGTGTGTGTGTGTTTGTGGGAATCTAACAACAGGCAGGCATTCCACAAAGCTAACCCTCTTTCCACTTACACTCCCTTTTCCTCATGCTCTTACACATGCAGCGTGTGCAAGCATGAAGCAGTAGCTACAAATATTTCCTGCTTGGTTTGGTGACACCCATATGAGCTACACCAGCAGCATATGCCTATTCTCTGCCTTTGTAAAACTACTCTTACATGTCATGTACTGTCCACTGCCAAAGGCCTGGTTACTGACATGGCACACCTTTCCTAGCCCTGATCCTGCATTGTCTGTGCTCAGAGGAGGGTCCTACCTGGTTTAAGGTACTCTACAGGTTGCTGCCAACAAACGAGACACTCATCCAGTCTCTTCCACTACAGAATAATCACAGTCAGTGGAGAAACACCAATCTATCAGCTGAAGATAGCCTGATGTTTTAATGCACTCTGGTCTTATTACTACCCACAATAACTGTGAGATAGACATTAGGTCTGCCGCAAATTTCCTCCCTGCCTCTGCTATGAGGGCCCTCAGCTCCCCAGGGCATCAGTGCCTGAACATACTTGTGTAGCTCCTCCCTGCTCTCCAGAGGATGCTGCACTGCAGTGACACTTGTTCCCTTCAGCTGCTAGCATTCTAGGCTTTTCTTTCCCTGCTGGAGCTCAGGGAGGGAAGGAGCAGCCACAGAAGAGCTGGCTCTGCTTATCAGGGCCTCTACTCATTTCCTGAGCACTTTTTGACGCGTTCCATTTGTGACCAGCCTTGGGCTGGGATCCCAGCTGATATTTTAACTTCAGCCTCAGTAGATTTCAGACTTCAGCCACTATAAATAACTCCCTGCCATGCACTCCGCCTGCATTTTGGCACTTTTGCTTGTGTACAGTATATTTAACTTTTATTTTTTTAAAATGTTTCTTAGCTTTCCCTGTGTCAGCTGTCAAGGAGACGACGGCATCTCGGTGAAGCAGCCTGATCCCTGGTGAAGTCTGGAGACACCAGATTGGTTTGACAACTTCGTGCATAATAATAATCACATTCTCTACTTAACGAGAGACAGATGAAGCGGTGTGCCATGTTCTAGGAGATGTTTACAGGACAGAGAACACTGGAACAACCACATGGCTTCAAACCAGGGAGCAATCTACATGAGGAACCTGTTTCAGTGGTCACCAGAACTGGAAACTAAGCAGTCTGTAAACAAATAGGATGTAAAAAATCTCTCTTACGGTAGTCAATAAGAAACTTCACCCACTCAGACTATTTATTTCTAAGACTTCTCAAAGTTTGCTTCTGACTTAAGATATCAGAATTCCTCACTCAGCCCAGCCTAGCAAAGCATTCACTTTAATGCATTAAGCATTTATTAAGCTTATGCTTATTCCTACATATGCAGCCCATATGTAGCCAGCTCTAATGGGATCATTAGTGTGTTAAAAGTTTACCAATTCATGTCTTAGAAATCATCTAGGCTGGATGCTTAACAGAAGTGAGAGAACACATGTATTTTCTGAGTGTCTTGGGCTTCTTGTGTATCTGCTAGAAAAGGAATCCTCTCATATGACATCCAGATAGTTACGTCTGACCTGCTTAGCCTCAGGCTTCAGGCTCTCCCATGGTGCACGTGACAATCATCACTGGAGAAACACAGAGATTGGCCTTCTGCTTGTGATTGCCTTTCCTAGCCATTGCAAGGAGGGTTAAATTCTCTGGAAACAAGGATTCTACAGCAAAAACCCTTCTAAAGTGCTACATGTACCTCTTGTTGGGTGTCATCCACCCCACTGCCTCAACCTTTCATCAGGGCTCCTTTCACAGTATTTAAGAGTTGCACAGACATCTGAGGCCTCCTTTGAGGCTCTCCACTCTCTTGAAGCGTGATCTGAAGGCAAAGAGTGGAAACTCAAATAGTAAACAAAAACAAGATCCTCTAAGTGCAAGCCATGTATTTGGAAGCTCTTTAGCTAACTTTAATCCCTATCTCCTGCTCACTCTGGAATTCCATTTTCCTTCTTTTTTGATTCCCTGCCTCAGTAACATATAAAACAAAGGGGGAGGGAGGCAAAGAAAAAGAGAAAAAAATGATCCCTCAAGAATTTTTCATCCTGTATCAGGGACCTGCCCAGCTCTGCAATTGTAGTCTTTGGGTAAGGCAAGGTGGTCTTGTCTCCTACTAGATGCCCACCAGGTGTCTCATGGGGAACCTCTTCTAATATTGCTGTTTGCTCCAGATTCAGTAGGTAGACCTGTTACTGGATGGCCCAAACCGAAGCCCCAGACATCTGCAGAGTTTGGCTCCAAGACAAGGTTTGACCTGAGCTATCCTAGAAATCCCAGCTTTGTCTGGCCCAGAAGTTGGTGGCCATCTGCAGGATGGAAATGGGCATAGAAACCTGTAGTCACAAGGTAGGGGGAGGCTGGGAGTAAATTCTAGGCAGGTTGCTTTAAGCTCTTCAGGATTGTTTCCTAGCTGGCAGAAATCTAGCTTAGCTGCAAGAAAGTCAGTAGAGCCACATGGATTCACACCACCCAGGAATACAGCCCTCTTCAAAACAAAATCATGGCACTCCAGGGTTTAATGGACAACTGACAGAAAACTTGACATGTATTTAAATACAACAGCTCTATGCCTTTAGATTACAGTGGGAGGGCATTCCTAGTACCCATGAAAGCACTCCAAGAAGTCTTCCAGGAAACTCAGATTGCTGACACCTCTATGGCTTGGTTGCCATCATCTGGGAACTCAACTGCTGTTGTGTTTGGTGTGGCTCAAGCACACAGCAAATAGATGATCTCCAGAGAGCCTGAGAACCACAATTTTCAGGACATTTCTTTGTACTTCATAAAGGAACAAAGAAATACACAACCTCCACTCTTGTATCAGTTGCATCACTTGAGGGTCTATCAAACAGTCTTTGCCCACGGTATTAAACATTCCCTTAAGAGCAATGTGGAGAGGAAAGTCAGGCTTTGGAAGCAGCTATTTTTAAGCCAGGACAGTACTCCTTCACACCACATTGCTTCCACTTTCAGTCAGGGGTCAAAGCATTTTGATGTCAACTTTTTCATATCTCCTGAAGCTTGCGCTGTCCCAGATGAGACTGTCACAAGACTCTTATCCACATTTGTCCAGGGTGGACAGGATCATTTGAATGAGGATTTTCAGACACTGAAGAAAATCTCTAAGGTATGACTTTTAAAAAAAATCGTAACAAACAAAAAGCAACCAACTATACAAGGCGACTTAATGTAGACTGTCAGGAAGCAAAGATGCCTGGCACTTATCTGTCATTGAAGTGAAAAGCAGAGTAAGCCACCAATGCTGGAAATTAAGCAGAATAGAGGATGTGATTTTTCAAGGGTAAAGGGCAAGCCAGCAACATATTAATGCCACTGTCTTAGGTATTTCAGGATGTTTTTTAATACATGTTTCTGTTTCAATAGCTTCTTTTAAAGTTTGGTCACCAACAAAGAGATGCCATTATTCATTCTGCCTCGCATTATAGCACTCATGATTCTGGAGGAGAGTCCTAACTGAGATCCTTGAAGTAACTAAGCCTTGCAGAAGCTATCATGAGCTGGTTTTCATTATCCTTGATTTACCAGCAGGGAAACTGAGGCAGCAGGACGTAATGCACAACACAGTGGTGGATGAGAACAGAATGTCTTGCCCCAGACTTCCAGCTGTTTGGCTCTGCCTACCAGACCATCTTGGCTCCTAGGTAAATAATGGAGCTGTCAGACCTAAATGCTATTTTTAAACTGCGGGCATTGGGTTTGGCACAAACTCCAGCAAAGCACAGCACAACCAAGGGAGTCCTAAAGAGCAAGTGCCCTGCACAGATGGAGCTGCTTGGGAGAAACCTTGTTGTTCTGCTACGTTTATGCAATCGGTTGAATGGGAGCCCAGACTCCAGTCTAGCAGCTGGTCAAGAGCACAGGGGGAGCCTGGGCTGGGAGGACCCAGAAGGACAGTGGAGTTGGCTCCACCAGCCACCACCTCCTCCACCCTGGTGCTCTGGCACAAGCCGCGCCTGTCAAATCCATAGGGGGGCAGCAAACCCTTTTTAGACATGGGACTTGATTCCCAAACGCCCCTCTTCCAAACTCGGCCCTTGGGCAGCTGGAGAGCCCTACACATGCACAGCACCCGTGGAAGGTCAGCATGGACTCTGCAAGCTCAAGGGAGGGAAGATGAGCCTGAAAAGTCTCTTTGGAACATGGATGGCCAGTTCTGGTCGGCTGGTGTGGGGAGTGTTTTGTGGGTGAGCCCATCAGTAGGGCTAACAGGGCTCTGGGAAAGCAGGTGAGCTGTGCAACTCACAGCTGGGTTCAGCTTTCAATATAAAACCCCACACTTCCATATAAGACTGCCAGAGCCCTTTTGTCTTCCAATAGATGCAGGCTTACTTTGAGAGATTTGGGACATACATGTCCAAGGTGCTCAGGGCTTCTATAATTGCATCAATATGCTAACAGTGTTAGGACAGCCACACTGGCTCAGAGCAAAGGTCTATCTACCTCCATACCCAGCTTCCATGGTGATCAACAACAGACATGGAGGGAAGAGGACAAGGAAAGAGCACACATGGACTTCCTCTAGCTTAGGACATGCCCCTGTCTCCAGAGGCAAGCCAACTTCATAGTACCCCATGTCCCCATGCTTCCCTCTCACAGCTGCAGCATTGGCACAGAGCAAGACTGCACTTAAGAAAGTGGACAAAACTTGCATTTAATCTGCTCTTGTAGAATGAGTTGAGATGCAGGAGCAGGTGAAATGACACTGCAATGAAATGAACCCTGTCAATTATAACTAATTATACCTCAAGTGACCTTGAATCTCAGGGCACAAAGTTAGTTTTGAATCTGCACTAACTGCCCTCTCTCTCCTCTCAGAGCTCTCCAGTCAAGCATCTCAAGAAGCTTGCATTTATGTGATGGAGGACAGGAAGATACCATTGTTGCTAACTGTATTGTAGTGGTGCCAAAAGCCTCAGTGCAGACAAGCATTTGCAGACTCAGTGCTAAAGTACCACTGCACACGGAAGCCCAAACAAAATGCCTTGCTACACCTAGTCAACCAACAAAACTGAGAGTTGGATTTGTTCTCTGGACAGGCAATGCAGAAGAGACTAGAAAGGCACTCAGGTGACTTACTCAGTACCCACAGGCAGCCAGTGGTGGAGCTGGTATTAGCTCTCAGCTTTCCCAAATTCTCCCCTCCCAAGCTCCAGCCATGCTGTCCTTTTCCTGCTTGAATGTGCTTCTCTCCACCCAGCTATCTTTACTGAACAGTCTTCCTACAGTGCCTTTTAGGCAGCTGTCAGGTTTGGATGAGTGTCTCCACTCCATCGAATGGGCTGCCCCCCTCTGCTGTCTCTGTGTGTGTGGAAAACCCTGATTTCCCACTGAAGCAAATGAGGAAAAAGCAAGACAGCTCCATGGCAGCTGGATGGAAGTGTGTCTCCCCTTCTCTGCAGGAGGCAATTTTCCCCCACTTTTCCCTTCTCCACTAACAGCTTTCCTCAGAGACCCTTTATCTCCAGCTCCCTCCCAAGGAAAAATAAATAAATAAATAAATAAAGCCTCCTTTTGCCTCTTTCCTCCTGAAGAACAGGTAGTTCCCTTGCTCCCAGCTCCTAATCCCTCCAACATACTGCAGACACGAGTTTACCCTAGGGACTGGTAGACAGGTGGCAAATGACCCCAATCCTGTTTCTACTTTTCTTCTTGATGGGGAGCTAGGGGAGAATCGGTCCCATTCCTTCTCTCAAGCTGTTCCATCTTAAAACAGACGTTTTCCCTCCCTCAGCTCCTGAGCATCCCTGTTGCTGCTTGCCTCCACTAATAGCATCCCAGACTAAACAACTCTGTCCCCCTCCTGCGGCTCACCTGCCTGCTTCAGGTACTGACTGTCTGAGCTCAGGGAAGGGACACAGTTGCTACACCAGTTCCTAAGCTGTAATGGGCTCCCAGGGAGAGGAGGTGAAAAAACTGAAAAGAAAGGAAAAGGCAGTGCCTTCAAGAGCAGGTTAAGAAATGAGCCTGCAGATGCAGGGAGATGTAGCCATAGCAGAGCCCAGCCTTGTCAGCCATGTTGACCTTTAGCACACATGTGCCTGCCCTCCCCTCTGCAGCAGTAACCTACCCAGCCGCATCTCCCTTTACCTTTACAACAGCACAGCATCCTTCACCCAGAATCCCAAACCGTGCTGTTTGAAAAGCCTTCTGGCCCAGATGTCCAGGTGCCAAGGACAAATGTAGGAACAGACAGGAAACTGCCTGACCCCAACACAAATGTGCCTTGCCCTGTGATGGGTGCTGCACTGTGTCAGACTAAATGACCTTCTTGGTTGCTTCTGCCATAAAGATCTAAGCACAGAGGGTTGTGATGAGAGTCCATGCAGAAAGCTCACAAACCATTTGCTTGAAGATACCAGACTTGCAATTCTCTGAAACTTCAAAAGCAGAAAACCAGAAATACTAAAATAACAAATCCTGAGCTCTGAAGCTCAAATAGCAAAGGTAGGGCTAGGTAAAATTTTCCTCATCATTGCCCCCCATGGTGGAGAGTGAGGTTGGCTACCTGGTGGATGCAGGGGAAAACAGCCTCCAAAACTCAACTGCGACAAAACCTGGGGTTGGATCCAAGAGGAGGGCTCTACAGAGTCCTCTGCAGGAAAGAAAGGTTTATCAAGGTCTTTTTTGTTTATTCTGAAGCTGGTTTTGATTAAAGAAGGAATTACTACCATTTTCCTTCCCTTGCCCCCGTACCACATAACACCATTCCTATTTCCTTCACTGCCAGCTTGCTCTAATAAAAAGCAGAATTAAGCCTAAAAAGCATGTTGCACAAAGATGGACCTGCCAAGCAGTCAAATAGATGCATTCACCAGCTGTCAGTCAGACACATGCATACACAAAATCCTTGCTTCCCTGTAAACAAGACAAATCTCTTTCTCAGCTGCTGTATATGAATTTCAAGCTGCTGTGGTAGAAACATCTCTCCTCTGGGGTTTTAGTGCTGTGCACAAGGTGATCTGGAAGGGCAGGCTTGTACAGCTACCTGCCTTTTCAAATCCAAAGTCCTGATACCTCCTGATCTGTGAAAGAGATGCCAGGGGTTTTAATTTCAGATTCTAACATTTTACTGGTCTTTGCCTGAATGACCACATAGGTAGGGCCGAGTAGATGTAACCTCAGTGACATCCATGTGACACCTGGCAGAGTCAGCCCTGTATTAGGCAATGCCCCAAATGGCACAGCAAGACCTTTCCATCATTTGAAACAAGCTTAGTTAAGCACTTAAAATGCCATGCTTCTCAGACACCAGCGATTTAACACATTTAATATATAAAGAATTACAAAGAGGTGGAAAGGAAAGTGAGGCATGGTTTCCTCTAGTGTTCTGAGTAACTGCTAGCAGAAAGCAAAAAGGAGTCAGATGGAGTAAAGCCTTGACATTAGCTATTTCCACCATGCTGCAAGTTTACGGCCCAGAGTATAACTTCTGAAAACCATTTAGTATCATCAGCCAGGGAGTAGAAGAAAGGAGTGAATGCTACTGAATCCAGATATAATGCATGGCAGTGAATTGATGAGACAGGGAACAGCTTCCAAATTATTCGTAGCACAACAGGACATGAAAATGGAGCAGTATAGCCAAGTGGCATGAGACCTTCCTTGTAAAGGAAGCACAGGCAGCAGTAAGCAGCAGGAAAACTTGGCAGGACAACAGGTGCTCCCACCCCAGCCAGGCAGAGGGAAAGGTGAGGGCTACAAGCTGTGCATGCTGCCAAGTGTCACTGCTAGCCCAAAGCAGTTTGTTCTCTCCAGTAATTAATGGAGCTAGAGCTGCTTCAGCACTGCAGGAGAGATGCTCCAGGAGCAAACACCATCTGCATGGCACAGGGAAACCCACAGGAGCCATGTCCTCTCACTCAGGGCAGCCTGCAGCTCCTTGTCCCTCATGCAACCAGCAGAGAAGTAGCTGGCCATCACATAGAGGTGAGGACACTGACTAGAAGGGGCAGCAGCTTGTGTGCACAATAACGTCAGTGATAGGCACCCCTTAAAACCAGCATAAAATAAAGACACATAAGGCAGTTTGCTTTGATCCACCTCCCTGCCCTGACCTCAGTCCTATGGGGTACAGCACAGCCATAGCCAGCTGGAGGTAAGGGAGGAAGCTCGGGGCACCCTAACCTCAGAGCCAGCACAGCTCTCTCCTCTATCCCAGCATTTCTAGCTACTCTTCCTCCACTCCTTCTTCCTCCATGCCAGCAAGCATATCTCAGCAGTCAAGCATATCTGACCAAAGCCCTCCGACCAGCAAGCTGCCTCTTTGGGACAAGTTCCAAGGCACACCGCAAAGAGCGTTTTTCACTTCCAACCCCCCTTTTCTCCAAGCAGGTGACAATCTAAGGTCTCCCCTCTCTTCCATCTCCCAGATTGTTTTTCTTTGCTCTGGTTTTTAGAAGTCAGGGGATGGTTCATTAAAAAAAAAAAAAGAGGGAAAACAAGCCATACCTACACCTGAATAGCTCCATAGCAAGACCCCATTCATGGAAAGTATGACAGAACATAATAGGAAGGGATCTCTTCTGAGATGTTTTCTAATCTAGCTGTGAAACATAGGTGAGGATTATACCCTGGTTTTATTGTTTTGCCTATAGTAAGGGGTGTTTTAGGGAGCAGTCTAGGCATTTTATTAGTATCTGGTTGGTGTCACCAGCTCCACACATCCAAATATCACAAGACATGTTCAGAATACTGAGAAACCAGCTTTAAATAATCACAAGCCCTTTATTATTTAAAACCCCAAAAGACAGACCTTCCTTTCTTTGACATCTGTTTTTCTGAGGTTTTAAGATTTATGGCATCAAACATTGCATGTATAAGGCGGAGTTTGGTTGGGCTTTTTCCAAGCTCAAACTTACAGGTCTTATAAATCCCATGACTCCAGGAGCTTAGTCTTTGGAGAAGAAAAAAACACCAAATACAGGAAGATTGCCCCAGAACTGACAAGTCTGTTTGCTAGCTTCCTTCCCAATAAATTAGTTTTGTACCTTTCTCACAGCAGGTCACAGTTTGCTCTAATGATATGGCCACAGCTATTTCAAAGGGACGAGCATCTGGGATAAAGTTTTGAAGGGGGACAGTCATGTACATGTATCAGAATAATGAAGTTGAAATGTTCACCCAAAACTCTATCTCTCCTGCTGTTTTAAACCACACCATGTGAAGCTCAAGGGCATCCTTGCCTGCAGTGACCATGAAATGGTGGGGTTCAAGATCGTTAAGGCAGAAAGGAGGGTGCAGGGCAACCTCCTACCTTGGACTTCGGGAGAGCAGACTTTGGACTTTTCAGAGATCTGTGTGGTAGGTTACCATGGGACAAAGCTATGCAGAGAAGAGGAGCCCAAGAAAGCTGGTTAATATTCACAGATCCTCCAAGATGAGAAGCGATGCATCCCAACAAAGAGAAAGTCAGTCAAGAATGCTAGAAAGCCTGCATGGGTGAACAAGAGCCTCCAACACAAAAAGGAAACCTACAGAGGGTGGAAGCAATGACAGGTAGCCTGGTAGAAATATAGAGAAAGTGTTTAAGGAGCCAGGGATCAAGCTAGGAAAGCTAAAGTTCTCATATAATTGAATCTGGCCAGGGAAGTCAAGGACAAAAAGGAAAGCTTCTATAGGTACATTGGTGATAAGAGGAAGGCAAGGAAAAAACATGGGTCCTCTCTGGAAGACAGTGGGAGACTTTGTTACCTGGGATATGGAAAAGGCCAAGATACTCAATGACTTTTTGCCTTGGTCTTCACCAGCAAGTGCTTTTGACAAATCGCTCAAGTCACAGAAAGGCAGGGACTGAGAGAATGAGAACTGCCCTTTGTAGTTGCAGTCAATGGCTCAATATCCATGTGAGGACCGGTGGCTCCTCGGGGGTTGGTTTTGGGACTGGAGCTGTCCAACATCTTCATTCGCAACATGGACAATGGGATTGAACGCATCCTGAGCAAGTTTGCCAACAACAGCCAGCTATGTGGTACCAATGACACACTGGAAGGAACAGATGCCATCTAGAGGGACCTTGGCAGGCTTGAGACCATGCAAACCTCATGAAGTTCAACAAGGTCAAGTACAAGGTCCTGCACCTCATTCAAGGTAATCCCAAGCACAAATACACAGCATAAAACAGAAAAATAAAAAGCACCCCAAAAATGAAGAATAGAAAATCCTCAGTAACTTTGATGACTTTCAAAAAAATGTGGGTTTTTTTCCCCCATGTATTTTCAATTTCCTGAAATGACATGCAAAGAAACAGACAATCCAGAATTTGTTTCAGAAAGCATAACTGCAGAAGTTATTCATTATTAGTAGGAGTGATTAGAAATTCAGCCGCTGGGTTAGCTTTTTCTTCCACTTACAAATTATCCACAAACTGATTCTAATTTTTCCCAAGTGAATCTACAGTTTTCAGAAGTATACCCCTGCGGGTTAGGAAGTCCACAAACGTAATGGGTCAGCAGTGCCCAACTCCCTTTGACTTCTTCGAATAACTCAGCCTTCACCAGACCATTGAACAAAACCAGCTGCTCTCTTGGAGTTACTCACATGCTTTCCACTTGGATTTTCTCTTTTTGCTATTGAGGACATGTGACTGCTCATCTATGCTACATTGTTTGGTTATACAGCTTGACTGGATGACCAAGGCTTTTAAAATCAGAGAACAACCAAGGCTAAATGATGAAGAAGTCACTTATAGTTCACATTTTTTTGGACAAAACAAGCTTTTGTGCTGAAGTTTGCGAAGCCTTTTAGATTCATAAACATTTTCCCCACTGCTCAAAGGTCATCTGTATACTCATAAATAACCAATAATATAACTCTTTAGAGACCGGCAAAGCCAAGTCAAACTGAGAGTTTGCCAACATGTCCACAATACTGTTTATTCCATTAATGCACCAGGCACTGCACTGGAGCACTTGACTCTGCTCCCTCAAAATTAAATGAAAGAATGAAAAAAAATCAAACAGAAATCAAAATCCATCTGAATGAGTCAGAACACCACGTGATGGCTCTCCCCTTGCAGACCACTCTTGACAAGATGTGCAGACACATGATGAACTTCCACCATTCTCCATACAAGCTGTCAAACCATTCAGTCTGGAAACCCACTTTATAATAAATACTAGCATCTTGTCCCAGTGGATTTGAGGAATTTTTTTACTTTTTTCAAGTTTTAATTCAAGCCCAGCTCCATCAAAACAGCAATGTTACAATAATTCAGAAGCAAGTGGGTTTGATTCCAAGCATGCCAAAATGCAGAGGGAGGGAGATAGTAAAGGGGAACAGCTAAATCTTTTCACTTTCTTTCCTCAGCATCATTGCGAAATCTTTCTCCAAAACATAAGATTCAAGTCAAGTTGCCATGTTTTAAACAAACCACGGTGTGTTATTGTACTACGCTTCTGAAACAGGGAACATAGGTCAAGAACTTCTGGACCTTTCAGATTCTAAGGTATACAAACTCTGACAAGCATTGCTATCTGCATATTTTCTTTTACTTTCTTTTCTTCCCTTTTTTCTCTCCTGTCCTCTCCCCCTTCTGCTTTTTCTCTCCAGTCTATTCCTTTTCCCCCTTCCCTTTCCTTTTTGCTTTCCCTTTTCCCTTCTCTTCTTCCTTTTTTTCCTCTCCCTATCCTGACATTGGAAAGGAGCTGCAAGCTGCAGCTTCAAATAAAACACTCTGAAAAGCTCCATTATGTTTATTGACACATTTTCCATTCTCAGATTTTCATCCAGTAGGACACAAAACAGGCATTCAAAAAATGCATGTGTGTGTGCAGACAAATATGCATAAATATATGCCTGCACATCAAGTATGTGAAAACACATGAAAAGTGTGTTTGCACACATGTGCTTGCACTTGTAGTTTTTTTTCCTTCTGCAGCCTTAGGGAAATCTGCAGGCTGCATGTCGCAGGCTGGCTCTGTGCATTACGAACTGTGTCAGTATGAATAATGGGGGCAAGTGATTCTGCCAGAGGGTCATGGAACAGCAAGTACGTAAAAAGGCAAGACTGTCCAAGAAGTACACGCAATATCGGCTGGGGTTTGAAATGCACTGCCAGACGGAGACCAAGATCAACTTATGGACTCTAAGGCTAGGACAAGCACAAGGCCCATTTCTGCTGACCCCTTGCAACAGCATGAACTACAGATTGCCACCGAGGAATCCCAGCAACTGAAAGTATAAAAGCACTTCAGCAGGTGTTTAAAGTCAAGCTGTACCTTGAACCTTGTAACAGACTCCTCTTGGTCTTATTGGAAGATCAGGGCCAGGTCTTCTGCAGATTACACCCCCTTGATTTTAATTATTTGCTGTATTATCATTTAGACAAAGATCCAGGCATAATACAGATACCCAATACATGCCTGACGGCCAGAAGAAAATTACTACATCCTAGCGAACAGATGATAAGCTCTTCCTCAGAATTCCAAGGGTATTTTTCCTGGAAACCATTTTCTTACATGTGTTAACTCCAGCTAGTGAAAGATTGTCGTGGTTTGAGGCTCTAAAACAGCTCTGCTCACTCAATCACTTCCCCCTCTTTCTTCCCCAGTCCCGGGGAAATGGGAAGGAGAATCGAAAGAATGCAACTCCCACAGGTTGAGATAAGAACAGTTTAGTAACTAAGGTATAACATAAA